>CAUYRH010093603.1:0-34832 GCA_963574655.1 Perodicticus potto
TTTTTTTTGAGACAGAGCCTCAAGCTGTCACCCTGGATAGAGTGCTGTGGCATCACAGCTCACAGCAACCTCCAATTCCTGGGCTCAAGTGAGTCTCCTGCCTCCACCTCCCGAGTAGCTGGGACTATAGGCGCCCGCCACAACGCCCGGCCATTATTCTGTTGCAGCCGTCATTGTTGTTTGGCAGCCCGGGCTGGATTCGAACCCCCCAGCTGAGGTGTACGTGGCTGGCGTCCTAGCCCGTTGAGCCACAGGCACCGAGCCCATCATTATCCTTTTTAATGACAGGCTTTGGTTCTATTGGGTGGTGGGGCATTTAGATTATTTTCCAAGTTTTAGCCTAAACTCCCTTCACAAAGAGACCCTGAATTTGCCAGCACTCTCCCTTTGCAGCTGTGTACGAAAATGAAGTCTTGGTGTTTTTTTTTTTTCTTGTAGAGACAGAGTCTTACTTTTTTGCCCTCGGTAGAGTGCCATGGCATCACACAGCTCACAGCAATCTCCAACTCCTGGGCTTAGGTGATTCTCTTGCCTCAGCTTCCCGAGTAGCTGGGACTATAGGCGCCCGCCACGACGCCCGGCTATTTACTGTTTTGCAGTTCAGCCCAGGCCGGGTTTGAACCCGCCACCTTCGGTATATGGGGCCGGCGCCCTACTCGATGAGCCACAGGCGCCGCCCAGTCTTGGTGGTTTTTAATAGCGATGCCTTTTGTACTGTCAAGTTGTATAGAAACAAATATGTTCCCATCCGAGGTCCTGAGAGGATGCCTGGGCTTACCAGGAGCTGCTGGGGCAGGTGTTCCACAATCTTCCGCAGCAGGCAGTGTGTTGGCTTCTCGGAGCAGAGCAGGGCCAGGTGTACCTTCCTGTCCCCGTGTAGGAGGAGGCCTTTTGCCAGGATGCCAACTCGCATGACACCTTTCAGGACCCGAGCCGAGGGGGCATTGCCACTGTCAAGACAAAGCCACAGATGTGCACCATCAGGTGAGGTGGGGTGCTGGGTACCCCACTGCTCTGCTCACGAGCTACAGGGACCCCAGCAACTTTGCCAAGCCTCTGTGTGCCTTGGTGTCCTCATCCGTAAAATGGGAGGGCCCAAGCCCCTCTGTCAGAGGCATCTGCTGGGGTGAAATGAGACAGCATGAGATATGCGAAAGATGAGCTGCCGGGCACGTCTTAGTGTTTGCAGATGAGTGAACATCTGAGTGAGATGGCAAGTCTGGACACTGTTTTCCTTACTCGTCTGCAAACATTAAGCCCAGTTGCACTTCTCTAGGTATAAGACCCCCCCTGTTCTCAGACTTTCTTCATCAGGTTTTGCTGCTCTATGTTTGGGCTTTACTCAGGCTCCAGGGAGAACTGAAGAAAAAGCTTCTTTGTGCCCTCAGTGCACTGGCATGAAAATAATTCACGTACCCACCTAGATGCAAAGGTTTGAGGAGACCCTTGAGCATAAACAGAGAGTGGGCTCATGGGTGTTTGTGTGAAGACCTTTTGTAACCCACATGAGCAAGGCGCACATCTCCTGAGTGGAACAAATGTTATGGCAAAAGGAAGCTCCCTATGGTAAGCGGGATTGGCCAGACGCAGAAGGCCATGCAGTGTGTGATTCCACTTACCTGAAACATCCAGAACAGGCAGATCCACAGAGAAAGCAAGTAGATTCATGCATGCACTGAACCAAAGCGGGTTAGTGTTTCATGGGGACAGAGTTTCACTGTGGTAAGATGAGAACATTCTGGAGATGGAGGGTGAGGTGATGATGGCTGCATAGCAATGTGAGTGTTGTAATGCCGCTGAGCTGTGCACTTAAAAATGGTCAAATTGGTAGTTTTTATATTATGTGTGTTATACCACAATAGAAAGACATTAAAGAAGATGAAAAAGAAGCTACCCAGAAAGGAAGAACTTGGCAAAGCTAACCCCTCTTGGATGGCAGAGCTCTGTAACAATTACTGAGAGTGCAAAGGGACTTTTTTGTTGGCTAATAATCAGGCTTGATTCACTGGGCTCTTGGTGCTGTGAACTCCTCTGATTATGTAATCACTGCAAGAGGAGAAGGCAGCTCTGAGTCCCATGGGACCTCCTTTCTCAGATGTGGAAACTTAGGTTTACAGAGCTGCTCAATCCCTTCTGACGTCAGAGCGACACCTGTCACCAACTGCAACTCAGCCTCCCTTGAAGCCCTGAAAGCCCAAGCTCTGAGATTTTGGGGAACTTTCTGCAGCTTGTGGGGGCCACAGAGTGCTCTAGGTTGATCGTAAGTAAGGCCCCTGCCTGGGGGCTGACCCTCTGTCCCTACAGCCAGCCCGGCCCTAAGGAGGCCTCCAGTTACCTGTGCTCACTGCCTTCCTCTTCCTGGCTTCTGCGGTCCTCCTGGGCCAGCACATTGGACACCAGCTTGAGGGCCCGTTCCGAGTGGGAAACAGCTTTGTGCACCGCCTGAAGCTCCTCCTCCGTGGGGTAGATGGCGGCATGCCTGCTCATCACGTGCCGGTCAGTGCTAGACTGTGGCCGCCTCCTGGGCTGTGGGGCACATGCATGTCAAGGGAAAGCTAGTGGGAGACTCTTGGGGAGTGACGGGCAGGTGCCTGTGGCCAGCCAGGTGAGCATCCAGCTCACACTGAGAGCCATGAGGTGCCCTATTCCTCCCGGGCAAGCTGTGGAAATCCCTGAGCGGTGGGCTGATGGACTCCCCCCGACTTTGATGATATTATTACCCCTCTAGGTCAGAGGCTTTTGCTCTTCCCCACAGGAAGGTGCAAACCCAAAGATCCCATTCAACCCTAGGGGACAGGTATATCTGTGAAGGGCCAAGAGGGGCCCCAGTGTTGGAACAGACAGAGGCACAAGGGAACGTGATAACCCCCACCCTCTAGCACCACTTGTGAGTCCTCAAAGAAGCCAGGTCCTTCTAGTGCTGTGTGAGAAGGTCACCCGGCATTTCCACACAGCGGGCCTCTGCCTACCGGGGATGCAGTGGCAGGTGCCCCAGGCTTGCCCGTGGTGGGAGGAGGGGTACAGTTAGGTGACAATTGCTGCTGCTTGTCCTTGGTCAGTGCCTCTTCCTCCAGCCGCCTGTAAGGATGAGATAAGACAGACAGAGCACTGTCTGGCCAGCCGTGGAACCCCAAGAGGGTCACAATGGAGACACTCAGGCCTCCTGTCCCCATCTAAATGGGCAGAGCCTGCTTGCTCCCTCTGTGGCTGCTCCTTGGCATTGCACAGGGACTATGAAACTGGGAAGGGCAGGGACCTGGCCAAAGTCACAGAAGGGACCCAGACTGGATGGCCACAGCCCTCAGGATGTCTTGGTCTCCTTCCCCACCAGACTTGCTACCACTGGAGCCTTTATATATCAGACACTGTATCAGAAAAGCTTTGAGGTCCGGCACTGTGGCTCCCACCTGTAATCCTAACACTGGGAGACTGAAGCCTGGAGATTCCTTGAGGTCAAGAGTTCAAGATCAGCCTAAGCAAGAGTGATACCCCATCTCTACTAAAAATAGAAAAACTAGCCAGGCATTATGGTGGACTCCTATAGTCCCAGCTATTCAGGAGGCTGAGAGAGGAGGATCTCCTGAGCCCAGGAGTTTGAGGTTGCTATGAGCTAGGCTGACGTCATAGCCCTGTAGCTGGGGAAGGGGGATAAGATGGAGCAAGACTCTATTACCACACCAAAAAAAAAAAAAAATTGTTTTTGTTTTGAGATTGCTCTAAAGCGTGACAGAGGATGACATGGTGTGTTGATGGTCAGGTGGCACAGTGGACACCAGGCCACTAGCTCCTGTGAATCAGGTTGGCATGAGCTCCTCTCCAGCCTGTCTTCCACCAACACCCTCTGACTTGCCAATGCCAAGATGGGCCCACTTCCCGGCTCCTGCCTGGGAGCTGACACAAGGACACCCCAACGTTAGTGGAGGGTGGGGGCTGTTTGGTGTGGGGTTTGCTCTCCTTCTTGAGGGCCGGGCAGTGGCGGGAGGCCTTGGTGCAGTCAGGCATCACCTCCTTTCCTCATGCCAGCGCCGCAGCTCCTGCAGCCGTTCCCTGACCAGGTGCCGCTGCTTCCGCATCCTGCTCTCCAAGACCTTCCGAATCCTTCGGCTGGGCCTGATGGCGATGGGGAGATCAGGGTCTACTTTTTTCTAGAAAAGCAAGGGCTTGAGAATCAAGACCTTCCCATAGATGAGGATGCTGGGGTGGTCTCAGGGCACAGGGAGAGGCCCAGAGACTGACACCCTCCTGTTACGTTATTTATACAATGGTTGGGCAAAATCCCCAGAGTCTTGAAAACCCTCACCCCAAAAGCAATGACGGTGACATGGGAAACAAAACAATGACATTCACAGTTGATGAGACCCTGGTTTATATACTTGACAGAGGAGTTAAAGGAAGGAAGTGCAGGGTACTGCTGGCAGATGACATAGGTGGTCATAGAAATTTGGTGACAGCACCTGCTGATTCTAATTAAAAACACCCATTCCCAGTCAAAACTATCCAGGGAAAACACCACATGTGAGAAATCCAGCAATACATGCAGCAGAACCTCTCTGTAAGGTGACCACCCAAGGGATGGTAACTTACTGGTCAACATATGGAGGTGGTCAACATAAGAAAACAGGACTACCTTATGAATATATACTTGTGATGTATGTCCAGTGTATGAAAATTAGGTCAACTTGAGGAGATGATCAATATAGAGAAGTGGTCAGCTGCAGAGGTTCTACTGAATTTTTTTTTTTTTTTTTTTGAGGCAGTCTTACTTTGTCACTCTTTGTAGAGTGCTATGGCATCGTAGCTCATAGCAACCTCAAATTCTTGGGCTCAAGTGATTCCTTTGTCTCAGTTTTTCATTTTTAGTAGAGACAGGGTCTCACTCTTGCTTGGGCTGGTCTGGAACTTGTGAGCTCAAGTGCTCCACCCGCCTTGGCCTTCCAGAGTGCTAGGATTACAGGTGTGAGCCACTGTGCCCAGCCGGTTATACTGTATTTTAAAAAGTACTGCCAATTCTTTCACTATACTTCATATTTAGTGCTTAAGTGCAGTACTCAGAATTGCCAAGTGTCATCAAGGAATATTGATTGGTGGAACAGCCCAAGTATCCATCAACAGATGAATGGATGAACACAACGTGGTCCATCCACACAGTGGACTATCACTCAGCCGTGAAAAGGAAGGAGGCTCTGACACAGACCACAATGTGGATGGACCTTGAGGACATCATGCTCACTTACCCTGTCACCCATCCATTCACCCATCCCCTAGTTCCTGAGTCCCCCTCTGTGCAGGCACTAGGCCAGGAGCTGACCCATAACATAAACTGTGAGTCGAGGCCAAGGGGGAACATGCCCTCATCTCTCAGGAAGTATGGGAGGAGCAGAGAGAGCATCCGAAGCTCAGAGAGCAAGGAGAGCTCAGGGAGTGGACCCTGCAATCTGCCTCAGACTGCTGCTGGGCAGCACTGCAGGGAAGGTCCCCTGGGCAAGAGGAAACAGAGGTGAGGCATGAAGGTGTACAGAGCCTCTGACCCACAGCAGGGGCCAGGGGGTCACCCCTCACCTCCCCAGCTGACTGAGGGGTGCCTGGGAGGAAGCAGGATACTTAGTAGAGGAGGGGCCCTGGAGGCAGCTGCAGAGCCCAGGGGACCCAGTGACAAGGGTGCCCCCTCCAAGCAGCAGCAATGCAGGACAGGGCTCAGGAGGGGCACGGGGACCTGAAGAGAACACCTGAGACTCAGTTCCGAGAAAGCAAAAGGCCACTTTTGAGACATGAACCAAGATGTAAAAACCTGAAAATTCCACCCACCCAATCTCAGCCCAGTTTCCACACCAATTGGACCACCAGGTGTGGAAAAGACTCTGATCACAGAGGTCTCATCTGAGCCCAGGACGGGTCTCAGCACCCGTGCTGGACACACCTTGTACTGCAGCCGGTGCCGCCGCCCCTCCAAGTGCAAGTCCCTGGCCTTGGAGTCGTTGAAGCTGCACTCGCACAGCTTGCAGTGGAACCGGATCACCTTCCCTTGTTCGTTGCACACCTGAGACACAAATCATAGCTGAGCACCTGCTAGGTACAAGGCCTTGGAGAGTGTGGGATATGACTGACGGCCACTGAGCTGAACCCTGTGTCCGTCTTTTTTGAGTCTGCTGAGTGGTTTTGAGCAAGCCCAAGCTTCCCTCTGTCCTGTTCCCTTCCTCCTCTTGTGCACACAGCCAAACCCACCCTGGGTGCAGTATCCTCCACCCTGTTTCATTGACTTTTAGGTGTCTTATCTATTTCCTTAATAAAGTGACAGGGTCTCCAATGGCATGATCCTAACTGCTGGAGTTATTTTGCACCGGACAAAATAAAGAATGCTGAATTGGTTGGCCCAGAACAGGAATATGAGGACAGAAACTTTCAGCCACATATAGGTCATTGGGGTGCTCAGAGGGGCACTTAGGAACTGGCTGCAGAGAAGCTTTGGAGTTGACACAAGCCTTGCAGGGCCCCCAGCCTCAACTCTGATGTCTGTGGGCAGCCTGTCCCAGCCTGTGGCTGGGATTCAGCCTCCCACACCATTGGGTGCACGCACAGGGCTGATCAGGCTCTGAAAGGCCACAGGCTTGGCTCAGAGATCTGGTGGACAGTTTTGGGTTCTACTGCTCACCAGCCTGGCCTTGGCTGGTCCTAAACCCCCTCAGGACCCATAAAGGGACCAGAGAGAGGGGCCTCCAACCCTTCCCTGAGCATTTTATGGCTCTGATCCCCTTCCACCTTCCAGATGGGCAGTTCCACAGGACACCACGTCAGGAGATGCCTCTGCCCATCTCAGGCCCTGAGCTGTCAAGCGGCTCTGCATGGGGATTGGGCTGAGGGGGGAGGGGGGTTTACCTGTGCAGTTCAGGGACAGGGATGGCTTTGTGAATCTCAGCAGGGAGAACTGAGAGAGGTCTCAAAGGCTGCCTCCTAGGAGGGTCCTTCTCAAGTTGAGCCCACACAAACTGGTAGCAACCAGGGTTCAATGGCCAAGATAGCCTGGACTCACCTCCTCTATGTAGTCGGGGCCCACCAGCTGCACAGCACAGAAGGCTCTGGAAGCATGTCCCATGCCTTCTTGGGGGGATACTCCTCTGGGCCCCTCTGATTTGGGTGGGGCCGGCTTTCCCTCCTGGGGTCTACTGCCTGTTGCCTGTGGCTCAGGGGGGCCTGAGGAGAACAACAATGTCACTAACAACAATGTCACTAACAGCCAGAAACCACACCATCTGCAACCCTGCAGGTGTGCAGGGCAGAGATCCACACAGAGGGGACTTCCTCCTTAGGGGTCCAGTGGGAACCATCCCCTGCAGTGGCCTTTCCTGCCAGCTTATGTCACAGCTGAGAAAGCAGCCAGGCCGATATGAATTCACAGAACTGATGGGGGCACCCTGTTTTTCAGTCCTTGTTTGAGGAATTCACCAATGGCACAAAAGCTAGAGCCCTCAGCTGATCAATAACAAGTCATCAGGCACCCCAAGGGTTGCACTTAACCTGGCCCCACGGGCACTGATGGATCATAGGACAGAGGAATTTTCTTCGTTATCAAAACTACTTGATGAAAATAATAATAATAATAATAATAATAAAATACTTGATGATGGGTGGTGCCTGTGGCTCAAAGGAGTAGGACACCGGCATACCGGAGGTGGCAGGTTCAAACTTGGCCCCAGCCAAAAAAAACCCAAAAAACTACTTGATGATTAGGTCTACAAAATCATGTTATTTATTATTATTATTATTATTTTTTTGGAGATAGAGTTTCACTATGTCACCCTCGGTAGAGTGCCATGGTGTCCCAGCTCTCAGCAACCTCAAACTCTTGGGCTTAAGCAATTCTCTTGCCTCAGCCTCCCAAGTAGCTGAGACTACAGGCGCTCACCACAACACCCAGCTATTTTTTGTTGCAGTTGTCATTGTTGGTTAGTTTGCCTGGGCCGGGATTGAACCCCCCGACTTTGGTGTATGTGGCTGGCACTGTAACCATTGTGCTACAGGTGCCGAGCCAAAATCATACTATTATTCCAGAAGCAGGGATGCCAAGGTTAAAAATCAAATGAGGCCCCCATGCATAGTACAGTGTGGTCCAGGGCAGACTTTCAGGTAGAGCTGGGTTCAAATTCTGCCTCCAACTGATGGTGTGGCCTGGGGCCAGGTCCTGTATACCACCACACCTTGGCTTTTCCATCTGCATGTTGGGACTAGTGACTCTTTGATTGTAAAGATGTCAGGCAATGCACACAAAGCAGTTAGCAGATGCCTGATGTTTCATCCTAGTTACCACTGGCTCAACTGGAGTCAGCTCTCACCCCATCATGGGCATAGCTAGGTCTCTGCACACACCATGCAGGGAGGGCAGGGCCACAGGGGACAACTGCAAGCAGCCTGTTTTTGTTTCCTGGTACCTATGTAACTCTGAATCAGAGCTCAGTTCTTTCCCCGTGAGCCCCAGGGCATGAAGGGCATTGCATCCGGGTAGGGTGGAGGCAGCAGCTCAGGGACTTCTCCAGGCCTAAGATGGGGGCTTCCAGAGAATGTCCAGCAGTCTAGCACCAGCCCACACTCCACTGAATAAACAGTATCACCATTTCACTGGTTCTGCCTATATGTTCTGGATGTGGTCTCAATGGCACTAGAGTTTGGAGCAGCGAGAACCTGTCCTGTCCGGTGGAAACATAGTGCCAGCTTCCTGGGGTTTGCTGTCACCATTCACCCCAAGACAAAAACATACCCTCAAGTTGTCTGGATGATCACACCTGGTGATTTTCATGGGGCAGTCAGGGACACAGGACACAGACATGCCCAAGGACACACTGAGATGGCAGGGGTACGTACCCTCACACAAGGCCTTCGAGGCCACCGGTCTCCTTGCCAGGGTTGGCTGGCCCAGAAAGTGCACGTAGGGGCCTTCAGGGTCCTTAGGCTCAGAGGTGTGCTCTGAGGCCAGGGGGGCTGGCTTGAGGGTTGGAATGGGCTTCCCCAGCTTGGTGTGCAGCTTGACAACCTGGAAAGACCCAGGCCCTCTGTCAGGGCCACCCTTAGCCTGACAGACCACTGAAAGAGGCAAGAAGAGTGTCGCAGGCACTTCCTGGTTAAAGGCACTTAGCAGGAAGTCTCCGGATGGACAGGGCTACTCTGTGGCCTCCACTTGCTAACAGCCACCTTGGACACACTATCCAGCTCCAGATGTGACACTTTCTCATGGCTCAGACCCACCCCACTTCCCCATTCAGTCACAGGGTCCCCTTGACCTCCAGACCCAGCCCTAGCCTGGTGGGAGAAAAACCTGTAGGTTGGCCCCACTGGCCACCAGCTCCTACAACCACCCCCATTCCCTCCTCTGTGCCTGTTGGTTTATCCCACTGTGGTTCACACGGGTTTCAGGAGCCCATCCTAAGGTCAGCGGGAGAATGAGGAATCCCTCATCCTCTCACACAAGCATCTCACCCCCAAAGTGCCACATGGGGGCTCCATCCATTCCACATAAGAGGACATAACACAGGCTTTTTTTTTGAAACAAGGTCTCACAGTCTCACTCTGCTGTTCAGCTGTCCAGGCTAGAGTGCTGTGGCATCAGTCCAGCTCACAGCAACCTTGAACTCTTGTGCTCAAGCGATCCTCCTGCTTCAGCCTCCTGTATAGCTAGGACTACAGGCACCCACCACACTTGGCTAATTTTTCTATATTTAGTAGAGGTGGGGGGGGGGTCTCACTCTTGCTCAGGCTAATCTCAATTCAAGGGATCCTCCCACCTCGGCCTCCCAGAGTGCTGGGATTACGGGTGTCAGCCACCACACCAAGCCACAATACAGGCATCTTTAAGGCCTCAAGAAAACAGTGAGATTAAAGCAGGAATCAGGAAAAGCAAGGCCCTGAATGGAATGTACAGTTGGATCACACACTTCAACACCATGCTTTCTTATGGGCCTGGGTGTGAGTCCCCAGAACATCTTCCCACTTTTGCATGGTGACTGGGGACTCCTGGGAACTCCTCTGATGGCTAGAAAAGGAGTGTGGCTCCGCAGGGATGAAGACACATGGGCCCGGGGCAGGAGAAGCTCCTCCAGGCTCCCCTCCAACCTTGCTTTCTGGGTCTCAAATCCTGACCATGGGCTCATGTTCTGGAGTGTGGGCCTGGGTGAGGGACTTGTACCTTCTGGTGCCTGGCACCCTGGATGTGGGCTGCATAGGTGTCTGGCCCTGTGCAGGACACGGCACACAAGCCACAGTACAGATGTCCCTGCATCTCACGTGGGCTGCTGTCAGGCTGCACACCTGTCTTCTGAGCTGCCTTCTTTTTGTGCCTCTGGCCTTCCAGATGCTCACGGTAGGTCTGTAGCAGGGAGGGAGAGGTGGGCTGAGGGGCATCTGCTCAGCAGACACTGCCCCTCCCCTGAAGGCCACCTGCAGGCTTTGAACATGGGAGCACAGTGGGTGACAGAGGCCCTGTCCCCATCCTGCCACCCCCTGGAACCTGGGAGGATCAAGGGTCTCTTCATTAAGTTCATTTGACAGACTCAGAAGCTTAGACTGGAAGGTACAAGATTTCCAGCCTTTTCTGAAAAGAGTTTCTTTTTTTTTTTGAGACAGAGTCTCACTTTATTGCCCTCGGTAGAGTGCTGTGGCGTTCCAGCTCACAGCAACCTCCAGCTCTTGGGCTTAGGCGATTCTCTTGCCTCAGCCTCCCAAGTATAAACCTGCTACCCTCCTATATGGGGCCAGCGCCCCACTCACTGAGCCACAGGCACCGCCCTGAAAAGTGTCTTAAGACAGCATCCTCAAAGAGATCACGCATTCAGTTTGCAGGGTTCAGCTGTGAACAGAGAAGCCCACCTTTTCAAAGAGTGACCTCGGAAACTGAGCAAGGTCGCATGCTGCCCAGATGACGTAGCATCCATGTCATTTTTAGAAAACCGGCTAATAGACCGAGGGGCTCCGTGTGGGGCGGACTACACTTGAGGGAAGCTCTGTGTGAATGAGTCATAGGCCTCCGCATCCGGGACTGCCAAGCTTAGAATATATGATGGCATCTGGGGAATGATCGGCATTGCCTGGCATGGAATCCTGGGCTTGTTCTTGGAATACTGAAACCAGGCAAGCCATAGCCAGGGCATTTCATGGGAGCCATGAAACCAACGCACTTTAGCCACACTGAAAATGAACATTCTGCAGAGTAAAGTGGTCCTGAAAACACATAAGAAACTGGGAACATTGATTCATTCCAGAAAGGAAAAATAGAAGTGAGCATAGGAGTGGAGACAGACATTTTACTATATCCTCTCCAGAATTTAGGACTCTTGCACCTTGTAAGCATAGCACCTGAGCAACTGATTAAATATGCATGTGAGCACACACACAAACTAGGAAAAAGAGTCTATCCATGGAATAGAGAAGAGTCTAGAAGAATACACACCAAACAGCTCCCAGTAATTATTTCAGGGTGCTTTTGGCGTACACTGCAATGGTAAACTGCGGGCTTCGACACATATTGGCTGGATTTCTATCCTCATCGCTCATACTGAGTTCCTCAAAGTACTGTCCCTCTCTGAGCCTCAGGCATTTCACCTGCCACATGGGGCAGATATAAGGAATAAATAAGCAATGTAATGGATTGAACAGCCCACATAATGTGCTGGCTGGAGCTCTAAATCCAGGTTAGGAGCACATGTTTGCTATTTTGAACATCTGTATTGTTAGACTAGCTACCATGAACACAGACTATGTGTGTGATGAGAACAAAGGAGGCATTCTAGAAAAAGGCACATGGTGGGTGCTGCTGGCTCCAAGGGACTCTGACTAAAGCCCAAGGCCCCGATCCTGGCCCCTTGGGCTAGCCTGGGGGGCTGCAGGCCTCTCCTCTTGGAGACCACACAGAAACTGTACTACCTTCGACTTAGAAAGGCCGCTTAGAGAGACACCTAGAGGAAGTACAAAAGTATCACCATCCCAGCTCCTGGGAATGTACCAACCCAAGTCCATTATGAGTAGCAGATGAAGACCATATGGGACAGTTTACATGATGATGCTTGGAACCCTATCCACTGGGCTGAGGAGCCTCGCTCTTGCTTAGGCTGGTCTAGAACACCCAGCCTCAAGTGATCCTCCTGCTTTGGCCTCCCAAAGTACTAGGATTAAAGACATGAGCCCCTATACCTGGGCTGCATTATTTCTTATAACTGCATGTGTGTCTAAAATTATCTTCAGAAAAATTTCAACTTAAAAAGTGCAATGAGTATTAGCCGGGAAGAACAAGAGCTGGTCTCTGGGGCATGTCACCTGTGCACTAGGCACTGTGCTAAGGGCTGGCTCGTTTGGGCACTGTGACTTCTCCAGGAGGCAGGTCGTAGTCTTACACCCTTTCCCACCAGGAGGGTCAGAGAGGCCATGCTGCTTGCCCTGGTCTAATGAGGGGTGGGCTCGGCCAAGTCCAGAGCCCACGCTTGGAATTCACACATGTGACATGCCCTGCACATCTGCCCAGGGGGACATCAAGCACTTCTGCCAAATGCTGCTGGGAGGAGTCCTGGAAGCATGAGGGGAGATGCTTACATTTGGTGTGAGGAACCCAGAGGATGAATTTTCATATTCAGCAAGATCCTCATGATGCAAAATAAAAAGCACACATAGAAATAAAGATGAAAATAAGCAAAGCTCACCTTTTGCTAATGAACATTCATTTCACAATGGAGGAAAGCACGATTTCCACACACATTTCTACCTGAGGACTCTTCAAAGGAGGTCATGTCTCTCCTAGCATGAGGGGAAGAGCCATGACCAGGAAAGGGTGATGGGGTGGGGAGGGGTCCCAGCCTGGCCCTGAGCTGATAAGGTTTTCTGGAGGCTTCTCACACAGACTCAGTGACTCTCCATGGCCCAGAGCTTTCTTTCAGAATATTAAAAACAAAGGAAAATGAGGATGTTGTTTTGCCAAGACGGAGCTCTAGGGTCTAATTATCTTTCCAGGAAATGAGCCCAGGACTTCAGCTGGGTTATTTTTGAGCTTTACAACCTCAAGCTTATGTGTCTGATGAGAAGAGACTTCACTTGTGTGTCCCAAATGCCACCCTGCAAACACACACATGTACATATGCGTGAATCTATACATGTACCTCATATGCACAGACTCATGCCCCCACATGCACACACACACTTTGGGCTTTAGCAGAATATCCAGCTCCTCACGTTTGCCCATGGCCCCTCAGCAAAGGGATGCCATTGCCAGCTGCCATGGTATTCAAGACTAGGCCACTGGGCAATGCCAGGCCTAGCTCCCGTTTCTTCCACTGGAATGCCACAGGGTCTGTTTGAGGCAATTCTGACACATACTCTATGGTACAAGTTCAATGACAAGCCTTGATTTGGCAGGCACTGACTCTGACATTGGCACTCTGGACTCTGTCCTAATGAGGGAGGAGGGTAACTGACCTGGGGACCCGCACAGCTGATCTTGCAGACGTCGCAGTAATGAAGCTGGGGCTCCCTGGGTACCTCCTTGTACTTTGGTGGCTTGCTGGGTAATGGTGGCTTCGAGCCAGGCCTGGGGCTTCTCCCAGAGCCCAGGAGCATGGGCAGCAGTGGAGGCTGCCTGGGTGGTGGCTGCTGTGAGGGCCCTGGGGGAGGTGTGGGCTGCCTCTGGGGGGACAATGGTGGAGGATAGTGAGGGTGGGCTGCAGGGTAAACCAGCATGTCACAGCTTGGGTAGTTTGTACCTAAGGAGCAGAGAGAAAAATGAGAGAGCAAAGACGAGGGACCACGCAGGAGCAGAAAGACAGACGGGAAAACACTTGTCTTACCAGTATGGGGGGCGTTGGTAGGACCGTAGGAGGCCTCAGGGTAGGAGGTCATGGTGGATGTCTTGGACTGGATACCTGTCACCATAGAGTAGACATATCCTGATATTGAGGTGCCCTCTGGCTGCCCAACCTCGGCTGGGAGCACTTGTGGGGGCTGAGCGTAGCTGTGGCCACCCATGAGGCTAGGCTGCCTGTAGCTGTCTTTGATCTCTAAAGGACAGGCAGAGGCTCCTGGCAGGTCTGTGGTCGTGTACCCGGGTTGGCAGGCAGCAGACTGGAAGCTCTGTCTGTCTTCGTAGCTGCCTGTGGCCACTGACCATCCGTAGCTATAACTGTCCTGCATGAGGGTCCCACAAGAGAGACACAGAGAGTAGGGGAAAGCTACTTAGAGCCAAAAGTGAAACCATACTTGTTCATCCTCTGCGTCACCAAGACAGTGACAGGGCCCCGGAGAAGGGAGAGGATGAAGGTGTCCTGGTCTATCTGGAGCTATATGCCCAGGCCACTGCCCCAACCAGGCAGGAGCCCCCAACCTATGAGACTGTCCTCCTCCTTGACAAAGCTCTGTGCATGATTGTCTCCCAAAGCTCCCTGGGGCTCCCCTCCGGTGGTATGAATGTGGCAGGTTCCCCTTTCTCCCTTGAGGGAGTGACTCTGGTTTCATTTTTCCCTGTCTTGAACATAGCACCAGCAGAAAATGCCAGAGGGAAGACCACTATGAAGACTCCTGAGAGCAGGAACTCAGATGGGGAACTCACTATATCCACCCACACGACAATGCTCCGATGTTTTCCAGCAAGGCTGGCCAAAGAAGAGAAGGGGTACCTGGGAGGTGGCTGTGGTGGTCGGTACAGGACTGGGTTCCCAGGGCTGGCTACTGTCAGTGAAGTCCTGGGTGAAGTGTGGCTGGTATCCACCATGCCCTGCCAGGATGGCTGGGGGAAAGGCCTGCCCCACAGCAGGGCCTGTTGCAGGAGAGGGCTGGGGAGTGGTCATCAGAGGCTGAGCACTAGAATCACAAACACACAGGAACCCAACTGGATCAGATCAGGTTCTGAGGCACACTTGAGTCAACCACAGAAATTCCAGCCAACATGGGACTGGAGCTGCATGGCTTCCCTTCGTACAACACTTTCTGGGACCCCCGAACATTGTGGAGACCTTCCCACGAGCCTAGGTATGGTTTTAAGCACTTTTCACAATTAGCGCAGTCTCACGACACTGCCATGAGGTTAGGACTGTCCATGTACTCGATTTAGAGATGAGAAAACTAAGGCACGGGAAGTGGCAAAGTTGGGACCTGAACCCATTCCACCACTTCTCAGATAACCTACTCATGCAGTACGTCTTTTTCTTAACATCAAGATTCTCCAAAAAAAAGTTGAACTTTAACAGTAGGGTCATCCCTCGGTGTTAATGGGGGATACAGCCGAGAACCCCCAGAGGACAGCAAATCCACAGTGCTCAAGTCTGATGTAAAATGGTGTAGTGTTTGCACATAAACTTTGCATGTTCTCCCAGGTACTGTAAGTTACCTCTAGATTACTTACAATGACCAATACAATGTGAGATCTATGGAAATGCAGCAGAACCTCTGTAAGCCGACCACCCGGGGGACAGTAGCAAACTGGTCAGCATACGGAGTTGGTAAACATTAGGAACTAGGTCTGCTGTACTGACATGTACATGTGGTGCATGCCTGGTCCATGAAAATTAGGTCAAATGAGAGGTGGTCAGTGTCGGGAGCTAGTCAACTATGGAGGGTCTCCTGTAGCTATCATATTGTATCATTTAAGGAACAATGACAAGAAGAAAAGTCTATGCATGTTCAGTACAATTTTTTTTTTTTTTTTTGAGACAGAGCCTGGGTAGAGTGCCATAGCATCACAGCTCACAGCAACCTCCAATTCCTGGGCTCGAGCGAGTCTCCTGCCTCCTGTAGTTCCCAAGTAGCTGGAACTACAGGCGCCCACCGCAACGCCCGGCCATTTTTTGGTTGCAGCCGTCATTGTTGTTTGGCGGGTCCGGGCTGGATTTGAACCCGCCAGCTCAGGTGTACGTGGATGGCGCCTTAGCCGCTTGAGCCACAGGCACCGAGCCTGTTTTTTTTTTTTTTTGAGACAGAGCCTCAAGCTGTCACCCTGGGTAGAGTGCTGTGGCATCACAGCTCACAGCAACCTCCAATTCCTGGGCTCGAGTCTCCTGCCTCTGCCTCCCAAGTAGCTGAGACTACAGGTACCCGCCACAACGCCCGGCCATTTTTTGTTTGCAGCTGTCATTGTTGTTTGGCGGGCCCAGGCTGGATTCGAACCTGCCAGTTCAGGTGTACGTGGCTGGCGCCTTAGCTGCTTGAGCCACAGGCACCGAGCCAATATGTACTTTTTAAATGATAGTCTTGTTCTGTTGCCCAGGCTGGAATACAGTGACATCATCATAGCTCACTGCAGCTCAAACACCTGAACTAAACCAATTCTCCTGCCTCACCCTCTGGAGTAGATGGGGCTGTAGGGGCATGCCACTGCAAGACTATGCCCAGCTAATTTTTTTTTTTAAGACAGTCTTACTCTGTCACCCTGGGTAGAGTGCCGTGGTGTCATAGATCACAATAGCCTCAAACTCCTGGGTCTGAGCAGTCCTCTCACCTCAGCCTCCTGAGTAACTGGGACTATAAGCGCCTGTCACAATGCCTGGCTAGTTTTTCTTTTTCTTTCTTTTTTTTTTTGCTGTTTTTGGCCGGGGCTGGGTTTGAATACGCCACCTCCGGCATATGGGGCTGGCGCCCTACTCCTTTGAGCCACTGGAGCCACCCAAGTTTCTATTTTTAATGGCGATATGGTCTCATTCTTAGGCCTCAGCCTTCCAGAGTGCTGGAATTATAGGCATGAGCCACCACACCCGGCCTAATTTTTAAATTTTTAGTAGAGACAGGGTCTCCCTATGTTGCCCAGGCTGGTCTCAAACTCCAGGCCTCAAGCAATCCTCAGACCTTGGCCTCCCAAAGTGCTAGGATTATAGGCATGAATCACCTTGCACAGCTGACTTTTTTATAAAATATCTGACACATAGAACATAATAAATGCATGCTACATGAGAAGTGATACATGCCAATGTTTTGCTATATGTATCTGCGTCAAAGCTTATTTTTTAAATAAATAGAGAGAATTGAAGCTCCACCCAAGTCCTATTCTCCTTCCTTCCTCCCTAGGGTTGGCAGTCTCTTGCCTAATCATGATTTTTACACTTTTCCTCCCTATCCACCAGTCTTCCTATGACACAGGTTTCGTTGTTTTTCAATGTTATGTGAGTGCAAAGCTACATTCTTTTTTTTTTTTTTTTTCGCCGTTTTTGAACCCACCACCTCCAGCATATGGGGCTGGCACCTTATTCCTCTGAGCCACAGGCGCTGACCAAAGCTACATTTTTATTATGCATCTTATGCTACAACTTTTTTTTTTTTTTGCAAATTTTGGCCGGGGCTGGGTTTGAACCCGCCACCTTTGGCATATGGGGCTGGCACCCTATCCCTTTGAGCCACAGGCACTGCCCCTTATGCTACAACTTAATTCTCCATTGTCCTCCCAAACCTTGTCTGGAAAATGCTCATATCTATACAGGTACACGTGGTTCATTCATTTTAACTTATATGGTTATTTCCTGTGCAGCCATCCTACCTGGGCAAAGAGTCCCCTGGCTGGGCACTAAATTTAAGAGCTACATCGTCTGATATGGAACCAACAGCTATAAATGGTATACAATACCATTGGATGGAACTTGAGGATATAATGGTCAGTGAAATAAGCCAGACGCAAAAGGACTAATCCTGTGTGATTCCACTTGAAGGAGGTCCCTCGTGTCATCAGGTTCACAGAGACAGAGTAGAATAGTAGGAGCCACAGGGCAGTTTTATCAGTGTTTTACATTAAAATTGTATTTTTGATAAAAATACACTTAAGTTTTGCACACTCTGATTTTTTTTTTTTTTTTGAGACAGAGCCTCAAGCTGTCACCCTGGATAGAGTGCGGTGGCATCACAGCTCACAGCAACCTCCAATTCCTGGGCTCAAGCGAGTCTCCTGCCTCCGCCTACCAAGTAGCTGGGACTACAGGCGCCCGCCACAACGCCTGGCCATTTTTTGGTTGCAGCCGTCATTGTTGTTTGGCGGGCCCAGGCTGGGGGCTGGATTTGAACCCGCCAGCTGAGGTGTACGTGGCTGGCGCCTTAGTCCATTGAGCCACAGGCGCCGAGCCTGCACACTCTGATTTTAATAGCATCTCATGGTTGAATACCTTGTACCCTCAGGCATCCATGTGGGGAAGGAGTTTGTTTTCCCGGGAGGCTCTAGAACAGAGGACAAGGCTTGTGGCCTCGGTCTCTCACATCCTCTTCTGTGCTCTGCAGTGCCCAGCTCCCATGACAAAGTATCACCCACTGGACAGCTTAAGCAACAGAGATTTATGGTCTCAAAGTTCTGGAATCTAGAAGTCAGAGATCAATGTGTGGGCAGGGTTGGTTTCTACTAAAGCCTCTCTTCTTACAGACAGCCACCTTATTCCGGTGTCTTCTCATAGTCGCCCTGTTGTGTGTATCTGTGTCTTAATCTCTCCCTCTTATGGGGACCCTAGTCGTATTGGATTAGAGCAAACCCTAATAATCTCATTTCAATCTAATTCACTCTTTAAAGACTCCACCTCCCATGGGTCAGTGCCTGGAGCTCAGCAGCTAGGACGTTAGCCACATACACCAGAGCTGGGGGGTTCGAATTCAGCCCGGGCCTACAACCAAAAAATAGCTGGGCACCTGTAGTCCCAGCTACTTGGGAGGCTGAGGCAAGAAAATCACTTAAGCCCAAGAGTTGGAGGTCACTCTACCCAGGGTGACAGCTTGAGACTCTATCTCAAAAAAAAAAAAAAGACTCCATCTCCCAATCCAGTCACTTCTGAGGGGCTGGGAGTGGGACTTCAACAAATGAACGTATGTGGTGAGGGCACAATTCAGCCCGTGATGTGAAAATCTCAATTACATAGATGTCGTTTTTGCTGAAATTAAGGCACATAAAATAGATTTTATGGAATACATAATCATTAATGGATTAGTATGTTTTAATTTTATTTAAAACGTCCAAACATCATCAGCCCATCAACAGAATGCCAAGATACACACAGTAATACCCTTGCCTTAGTGAAACTCTGTCTCTACAATAAATGAAGAAAAGTTAGGTGGGGGGGTGGTGGTGGTGCATACTTGTAGTCCCAGCTACACCAGAGGCTAAGGTGGGAGGATCATTTGAGCCCAGGGGTTCAAGGCTGAAATGAACTATAATGATGCTGCCTGAGCAACAGAGTGAGATCCTGTTGTGGAAGGAAGAAGGAAAGGGAAAGACGAGAGGGAGGGACGGAGAGAGGAAGAAAGAAAGGGACATTCCTGCAAGTTGGAGGGAAATCACTCAGGGGCCATGAAACAAATTATGCTGTGAACCAGCCTAAGGGCCATGGGCAAGTGAACATAAATTGTGCAATAAACACCCGAATGGCAAGAATCCCCTTTAAATTCACATCAAGAGTAAGAGTTGGGACACTTCTGCTGAGCTACTTCATTCAGGGTATTTTTTTTTAGAAATGAGAATTTTTAAATTCTATTTTAAATCTCAACAGCATGAAAAATCATTTATATTTTCAGAACAAGGAAGACCATCTTCTGGCTAAGGGGGAAAAAAATGTCATTATGGGCCTTTTGAGGTGCCAAAGGCCTGAAGAATTTTAAAGATCATGTTATTTTAGCTGGTTGCACAGTGAGAAATTCTGTTGGTACAAAATACCTGAACAGAAAGTAGAAGAAATCCTTAGCTAGCAACCTAATTCATTTAGACACTGGACAGATATTTACTGGGTGTGGCAGGGAGCCAGGTGTCATTACAGCAGCTGGGAGTGACAAGACCCAAGTCCTGTCCTTGTGGAAGGATGTGGGTGATACTCTGGGGAGATGACTAATAAGCAAAATAATCACTCATGACCTATAGGGTGGCGGATGGTTCTAGATGCTGTGGAGAAAGCTGTAGCAGAGACAGGGGCTGGAGTTTGACTGAAGGGCTTCATTTTCCCATTGGGTGGGTGGTCAGGGAGGGGGCTAGGCCTGGAAAAGGTGAGTGCCTGGAATCTGGACTGTTCAGGAAGGCAGTGTTGCTCAGCAGAGGGGAGTGCAGGCAGGAAACCAGCAGAAGCATCAGTTGCCCAGCACTTGGGCAAAGCAGTATTTAAGCCCATCAGTGTTAATGCACATTTATCTTTTCTTTTTCTTTTTTTGTTTTTTAAGCAACCTGAAATGCTCCAAAAAGTTCACATATAAGCCATCACTGGAATTCTCATCTGTGGGCCCAAGGATAATGTCTTTTGATGGCTTTTTAATCTCAATGTTTGTTATGGAGAGTCATGTGGCTGAGAATCTCATTGTTCTTTCTGTTTAAATCATGGACTCCCATCCAGGAAATGGCTCATCACCTATTTATCTATCAACACAAGTGCACAGCACTCCCTACATGGCATAAGCCACACCAGACAGACAGAATCTGAGTACCAGCCAGTCGGAATACTAAGCATGAAAGAGCACCTAGCCTTCAGTGCCACAGACAGAAAATCTCCACTCCAGCACCCAGCCCTCAGTGAGTCTTCCAGGAGTATCTCAGGGCTGGGTAGTGCTCAAATTGGGATGATGTGCTGTCCGGGGGTCTGGAGAGATTACTTCCCAAGTGCAATGCCAAATGCTAGTATATTCATCGAAGACAGTCACCAGGGAGAATACATTGAAATCTGTTTTGTTTTGTTTTTTGAGACAGTCTCACTTTGTTGCCCTGGGTAGAGTGCTGTGGTGTCACAGCTCACAGCAACCTCAAATTCTTGGGCTTAAGAAATTCTCTTGCCTCAGTTTCCCAAGTAGCTGGGATTATAGGCGCCTGCCACAACACCTGGCTATTTTGTTGTTGTTGTTGTAGTTGTCATTGTTGTTTAGCAGTCCCGGGTTGGGTTCGAATCTGCCAGCCCCAGTGTATGTGGCCGGAGCCCTAACCACTGAGCATGGACTCTGAGTCTGAAATCTGTTTTATTGTTAATAAGATCACATTTCCATTATCGTATATGTTTGCACAAACACACGTACACACCCAGCCATTACTTCTTGGCACATCGGCTCACAAAGATTTTATATTCAAAACACATATTATACATTCATACCCCTAACAGTTATGATTTCTTTTTTCTTTTTTTTTGAGACAGAGTCTCAAGCTGTTGCCCTGGGTAGAGAGCCACGGCTTCTTAGCTCACAGCAACTTCCAACTTGGGCTCAAGTGATCCTCTTGCTTCAGTTTTTCTATTTTTTTAGTAGAGACGAGATGTTGCTTTTTGCTCAGGCTGGTATTGACCTTGTGAGCTCAAGCAATCCACCTGTCTCGGCCTCCCAGAGTGCTATGATTACAGGTGTGAGCCACTGAGCCTGGCCAACAGTCCTGATTTCTTTTTTTTTTTTTTTGAGACAGAGCCTCAAGCTGTCACCCTGGATAGAGTGCTGTAGCATCACAGCTCACAGCAACCTCCAATTCCTGGGCTCAAGTGAGTCTCTTGCCTCTGCCTCCCAAGTAGCTGGGACTACAGGCGCCTGCCACAATTCCTGGCCATTTTTTTGGTTGCAGCCACCATTGTTGTTTGGCGGGCCCGGGCTAGATTCGAACCCGCCAGCTCAGGTGTACGTGGCTGGCGCCTTAGCCTGTTGAGCCACAGGTGCTGAGCCAGTCCTGATTTCGTTTTTTCTTTCTTTTTTTTTTTTTTTTGAGACAGAGCCTCAAGCTGTCACTCTGGATAGAGTGCCGTGGCATCACAGCTCACATCAACCTCCAATTCCGAGGCTCAAGCGAGTCTCTTGCCTCCGCCTCCCAAGTAGCTGTGACTATAGGCGCCCGCCACAACGCCCGGCCATTTTTTGGTTGCAGCCATCATTGTTTGGCAGGCCCGGGCTGGATTCAAACCCGCCAGCTCAGGTGTACGTGGCTGGCGCCTTAGCCTGTTGAGCCACAGGCGCCGAGCCCAGTCCTGATTTCTTAAATCAATTTTTTTTCTTTTTCTTTTTTCTTACCATGAAAGCCTTATTGTGCATCCATTTGAAATGTCCATTTCAGATCTGGATAACCTGAAAACATCCCAATTTATTAGAAAGGACTTCTGTTAACTAACTCTTTAGGTCTTGAGAGATACCAAAAGGATTTTATTCCTCCACCCCCACTTGCAATGTTCTTCTTTAAAATGTAGGCAAGGGGCCAACTCCAAATCAGGACTAGCCTGGCTCCTCAGGACAGAGCCACCACTGGACTGGTTAGGATCTTGAGATGAGAAGCAGATTCTAGATCCTGGTACTGAGAGTTTCCTGAGCCTTGAAGGTGAGCCAAACTATTTGGCAGGGGAACACTGGGCATCTCTTCTATGATGGGGCCACCTAGAGCTCCAGCTCTCTCCTGCTGCTTTAAGGGGAAGAAAAACCTCCAGAGTCACTTCTATGCTGGTCTTCCATGGTGCTGAAAAGAAATAGGTCCCTGTAAGAAGTGGGCTGTGTGGTAAGCCCTGCTGGTCAAGTGCCTAAGGATGCTGTCTGGAAGATACCAGTGGGCTGAGACAGGTGGCTCACACCTATAATCTTAGCACTCTGGGAGGACAAGGCAGGTGGATTGCTTGAGCTAAGGAGTTAGAAACCAGCCTAAGCAAGAACAAAACCCCATCTCTACTAAAAATAGAAAAAACTAAAAAGGCATTGTGGTGGGTGCCTGTAGTCCCAATTACTACAAGAAGGCTAAGGCAAGAGTTTGAGGTTGGCATGAGCCATGATGCCACAACACTCTACTCAGGACACAAAGTGAGGCTCTTGTCTCAAAAAAAAAAAACGGAAAACAGATACTATGCTGATTAAGCTGAAGAGAGAGTATTAGGTACACACCTTCCCAGAAGCAGGACAAGTAAAAGAATTTCCAAGCAGAATCGGCTCAACACAGGGCTGCTTTTTTTTCTTTTTTTTTTTTTACTGCTATGAACAAAACTGGCCAATATTTTGGGAGAAGGGGCCACCTATAGCCCCAACTCTCTCCTGTTGCTTTAAGGGGCAGAAAAACATCCAGAGTTGCCTCTATGCTGATCTCCCATGTGAGCCTTTCATGTCAACAGGAAGCAGGACCAGGCAGCCAATATGACGTTCTCGAAATCAAGTAGGACAGCCAGCCAACCACAAGCCCTGGATTCCATCAATGGAATTAAAATGACAAGGAAGCCACTTGCTTTTTTCTTTTTTTCTAATTTTTACAATATTGGCCTTTTATTTTTAATACCTATTATGACATGAATTCATAGGGAAAAGGTTCAAGCAGCTCAAGGAGGTGCCTTGCCATTGAATGTGACAAAGCTTTGTATGACTATTATGCCATGAATTCATGGGGAATAGGTTCCAGCACCTTATATTATTGTTACATGGGGTCTCTTGGTTATCCTGTGTGCTATGCTGTACACCTATTATGAAATGAATTCATGGGGAATAAATAGGTTCCAGCACCTAATATCATGGTTCCACTGGTTCTCCTGTGTGCTATGCTATATGCCTATAATGCCATGAATTCACAGGGAATGGGTTCCAGAAGCTCAGGCTCCTTTCGTTGGTTCTCACATAGTGTGCTTCTGTGGGTAGAGCAGGTTGGCGTTTCAGCTGAACCCAGGTATCTTTGTCTTTGGCTGCCTTCTTTTTCTGATTTTCCTTCACACGTTTCAGGAAGTTATCCCTGCTCTTAGAATGCTTAACATGCTCGATACTAACATTAATCCTCTCGGCAAGAATTTTGCCCTTGTTTGTTTACAACAGTGCCAACAGCTTGCTGGGTAACACTGTAGACTCTTGCAGTTTTGCCAAGGTAACATTTGTGGGGTATGCCTTTTTGAACAGTACCCACTCTCTTGATGTCTACAATATCACCTTTCTTGTAGATTCGCATATATGTGGCCAAAGGAACAACTCCATGTTTTCTAAAAGGCCTAGAGAACATGTGACGGGGGCCTCTCCTCTTTCCCTTTGTGGTTGTCATTTTGGTGAATTACCGGAAGATGGCGTTTCCAGCAGAAAGGAGAAGCCACTTGTTTTTTTTTTTTTTTTAAAGGAATATAAAACTATTTATTGACCACTGCTCACTATTATTTACAATAAAAGTAAACAATATACAGTTGGATAACATTCTGATTATTATGACTTTTTTTGTGTGTGGGAAAACAGCTCACGTTTAATTGTGAAATTTTAAAATTGTACAAGTATTTTGACATTTGTCCCATATTTAGTCTCTGATGACAGGAAAATACCAACCAATCACAGGATTTCATGGGTTAAATTTTTCTTTTCTTTTTTGCGGTTTTTGGCCAGGGCTGGGTTTGAACCTGCCACCTCCAGCATATGGGGCTGTTCCTTTGAGCCACAGGCGCCACCTATCATGACTTTTTTTATGACTCTGCTCAACCAATAACCCAAACACTGAAAAGTTTGAGTCTACATGTAAGGAATGAGTTGGGGTAAGGAAAAAGCATGCAAGTCAATAGTTTTAGATTACAAAGTTTGTTTACATGTTCATGTCAACAGGTATGAAACTGCCCACATGGCTTTACCATCTGATGAGGTTTCTGTAAGCCAAGCCTAGGAATGGCTTACTAGAGGAATCTTTAATGTCCATTTAACTAAGTCTTATTTGTTTACCTCATTAGAACACACCAGGATTTGTCTAGTTTCCTCATGTGAGGGGAGGTTATTGGTAATGATAAAGCTTTTCCTTTTAGAAATTTTATAAACACACTTTTGCATTTAGTATGACTATACATACAGATTCTGAAATGGCTGTCTTTAAATTATCCATTTAAATTGTCGAATTAAGAATCAACTATTTAATTTGAGGGCAGTGCCTGTGGCTCAACAGAGTAGGGCACCAGCCCCATATACCAGAGGTGGCGGGTTCAAACCCAGCCCTGGCCCAAAACTGCAAAAAAGAAGAATCAACTATTTAATTTGAAACATTATGGCTTCAGGAAAATTTTCTATTCTTACATTGCTCAGACTGATGGTATTGCAGACACCTAGGCTTACCTGTAATTTTTGTTTTGGTGAATGTTTAAAAACAAAGAAAATCAGGCGGCGCCTGTGGCTCATCGAGTAGGGTGCCAGCCCCATATCCCGAAGGTGGCAGGTTCAAACCTGGCCTCGGGCCGAACTGCAAAACAGAAAAATAGCTGGGCTTTGTGGTGGGCGCCTGTAGTCCCAGCTACTTGGGAGGCTGAGGCAAGAAAATCACCTAAGCCCAGGAGTTGGAGGTTGCTGTGAGCTTGTGTGACGCCATGGTACTCTACCAAGGGTGATAAAGTGAGACTCTGTTTCTACAAAAAAAATAAAAATAAAAACAAAGAAAATCATTTACATATGAATGTTACATATACACATACAGAAACAAATTAAAAAAAAAAAATCCCAGAATGGTCCTTAGGCAAAGACTTAAACACAAGTTCTTACTGAATAATGGCTATGGAAATTTCCCTTAGTATTTAGAAAAGCTGTTCTCTAATGCAGAGGAAATAATATACCATGGTATCGAATGTTTTTTTTCTGATAAAGGAAGCAACTAGAGAAAGCTTTTATTTGTTCAAAGTAAACAGTGCTATTGATGCAAGCCCCTCCCCAACGACTCTCGCAGTAATACTTTCAAAATGAACATATCAAACTTGATTTATTAGAATGTAGTTATTTCTTCACACTCCCAAGACCCAGATTTTTTATATATATACAAAGCAATGCAAACAATTATTGACCTTCATCTTCTGGACAAGAATGCCAAGTTAGTCTCTCTTCATAAAAAGCAATAACAATTTGAGGACACCAAAAAATAGCCGGGTATTGTGGCAGACCCTTGTAGTCCCAGCTACTTGAGAAGGTGAGGCAGGAGAATTGCTTAAGCCGAAGAGTTTGGGGTTGCTGTGAGCTGAAATGCCATAGCACTCTACCAAGGGCGACATAGTGGGACTCTGTCTCAAAAAAAAAATTGGGCAGCGCCTGTGGCTCAGTGGGTAGGGTGCAGCCCCATATAACGAGGGTGGCGGGTTTGAATCCGAACCTGGCCAAACTGCCACAAAAAAATAGCCAGATGTTTTGGTGGGCGCCTGTAGTCCCAGTTACTCGGGAGGCTGAGGCAAGAGAATCGCCTAAGCCCAGGAGTTGGAGGTTGCTGTGAGCTGTGTGACGCCACAGTACTCTACCAAGGGCGATAAAGTGAGACTTTGTCTCTAAAAATAAATAATTAAATATTAAATAAATATTAAAATAAATAATTTTTAAAAAAGACTCACAACATATAAAAACAGTAGGTACAGAATGTCCATTTCCAACTGGCTGATACTTTGGTACCCGGGGACATACAAGGGAACAATTACCAACCTCTTGTGAGGCTAACAGCATTGAAAATCAATCCCTTAGATACCACTCAGCTACTTTAAGAAAAAGGATGTATGTTTCAATGAGGCTATAGGTGGTGCCAAAAAGTTCTTCCTACAAAGATTCAAGAATATCTTGAATAAACAACAGATTAACAACAATAAACAGATTTCAAGTGTCTGTCTACTGAAAAAGACATGCAGAAAACAAACAAGCAGAAAAACCCTCATGTTTTTGCAAAGCTCCTAATTTTAGTCTGAATGAGATGGTACCACCTAGCTTATGTGAATGAGCCACCCGAACAACTTAGAGTCTTGATCAAAACAAAAACTGGTGTTTACTTCTTTCTCTTCATTCCTATAAAGTGCAGACAGGTTTGAGAACCACTACACTAATGGTAGTATTTTCCTGTTTAAAGGAGATAACTATTTTGAGCTGAAGCAATATCTCTTAATTAGCTTTGGGTTTTCGCTCTGTTGATGGCTTTGTAACCACTAAATTATAGTTTTGTTATTACTGTTTCATTGTTAAAGAAATAAAGTAAATAATTTGTGTTTGAGTTAAAACAAAAAACTAGTGTTTAAGGGCTGGCTGTGGTGGTTCACACCTGTAATCCCAGCACTCTGGGAGGCTGAGGCGGGTGAATTGCCTGAGCTCAGGAGTTTGAGACCAGCCTGAGCAAGAGTGAGACCCTCGTCTCTAAAAACAGCCAGGTGTTGTAGCCTGTAGTCCCAGCTACTTGGGAGGCTGAGGCAAGAGAATCACCTGAGCCCAAGAGTTTGAGACTGTTATGAGCTATGATGCCATGGTACTCTACCAAGGGTGAAAAAGTGAGATTTTGTCTCAAAAAAAAAATTAAAAAACTGGTATTTACTTCTTTTTGTTTTCTTTTCTTTCTTTCTTTCTTTTTTTTTTTTTTAGGGCACTTTATTGCCCTCAGTACAGTGCCGTGGCGTCACACAGCTCACAGAAACCTCCAACTCCTGGGCTTAGGCGATTCTCTTGCCTCAGCCTCCCAAGTAGCTGGGACTACAGGTGCCCGCCACAACACCTGGCTATTTTTTTGTTTTGCAGTTTGGCTGGGGCTGGGTTTGAACCTACCACCCTCAGTGTATGGGGTCAGTGCCCTACTCACTGAGCCACAAGTGCTGCCCCTTCTTTTTGTTTTTTTTTGAGACAAGAGTCTCAAGCTCTAGCCCTGGGTAGAGTGCCATGGCTTCGTACTTCACAGCAACATCCAACTCTTGGGCTCAAGTGATCCTCTTGCCTCAGTTTTTCTATTTTTAGTAGAGATTTTCTCAGGCTGGTCTTCAACTTGTGAACTCTTGCTCAAGCTGGTCTCCAACTTGTGAGCTCAAGCAATCTACCCATCTCAGCCTCCCAGAGTGCTGGGATTATAAGGGGAGCCACCATGCCTGGCCTGGTATTTACTTCTTAACACAAAGGCCTGAGAACTGTCTTAAACAACTAAAGCTAGTCCAAATGGAAGGTTCTTCCTCCTAGTTGTGAAATGCATAGTTTCTTTAAATCATCAGACATAACAGCTCAGCACCTGTAGCTCAGCAGCTAGGGCGCCAGCCACATACACCAGAGCGGGTGGGTTTAAATCCAGCCTGGGCCTGCAAAACAACAATGACAACTACAACCAAAAAATAGCCGGGAGTTGTGGCAGGTACCTATAGTCCCAGCTACTTGGGAGGATGAGGCAAGAGAATCTCTTAAGCCCAAGAGTTTGAGGTTGCTGTGAGCTGTAACATCACTGCACTCTACTAGGGTGACAAAGTGAGACTCTGTCTCAAAAAAAAAAAAAAATCATCAGACATATCTATTGCCGTCTACATGATCCTCTCATCATTAAGTTTTTTCAAACATGAAGCAGAACTCACACAGTAGAGGCAGGTGTGATATGTCCACAGTTCTAATTTGGGGCTGATCTTTAAAAACTAGAACATTTCCGTGAGTTCCCAGCCCACATGATCATAACAAGTGGGAGGTGACAAGCTGGCCCTTGCACTTCCTGGTCTGAAGTTTCATAAACTCTCAACTTACTTTTTTTTTTTTTTGTAGAGACAGAGTCTCACTTTATCGCCCTCGGTAGAGTGCTGTGGCGTCACACAGCTCACAGCAACCTCCAACTCCTGGGCTTAGGCGATTTTCTTGCCTCAGCCTCTCAAGTAGCTGGGACTACAGGCGCCCGCCACAACGCCCAGCTATTTTTGTTTTGCAGTTCGGTTGAGGTCAGGTTTGAACCTGCCACCTTCAGTATATGGGGCCGGTGCCCTACTCACTGAGCCACAGGCGCCGCCTTAAACTCTCAACTTACAAATATAAAATACAAAGAGAAGGGACACGGGATTTACAAATGCCCTTTCTATGTATTTCCCTTATTTTTCCAGGACCATCTATTTATTTATCCAGACCAAGGGACTTTGTCCCCTAACCTTTATAACCTCAAAAAAGAACACCAATTACGCTCGACATGAAAAAATCATTTTCCAGGGTCATTTTAAAATGCTTTAAAATTTGATGTATTTGTTCTGATAATTCTAGATATACCCATTGGTAAACTCAGACAAAATATAAAATAAGACTAAAAAAAAAATTCAGAAACAGAATCGGCCTATAGAAAAAAAAAAATCTTGGGCGCCGCCTGTGGCTCAGTGAGTAGGGCGTCGGCCCCATATCCCCAGGGTGGTGGGTTCAAACCTGCCCCCAGCCAAATTGCAACCAAAAAATAGCCAGGCATTGTGGCAGGCGCCTGTAGTCCCAGCTACTTGGGAGGCAGAGGCAAGAGAATCACCTAAGTCTAAGAGCTGGAGGTTGCTGTGAGCTGTGACACCACAGCACTCTACCGAGGGCGACAAATTGAGACTCGGTCTCTTAAAAAAAAAAAAAATCTCTTAGGAAAGCCTACTTCAATGTTTATGAATTAAGTTTTGGTTCTAAAACAAATGAAATGAAAAATCAAAATCCACGCTTCAAACATTTTAAATCTACCTAATTCCTTGTGATAGGCTCTCAGATAGCATAGTTCTGTCATTTGAAAAGGTTTCCTGAAAATATACTTAATCCAAGTTTTCACTTTCATTCCAGAGCGGCCTCTCATGATTCTCTTCTAAGGAATTCTTTCAATCCATCCCAGACACATTTTAGCCTTCCTGAGAAAGGCCTTTAAATAAATGGCAGCAAATTCATCTGCCTTGTTATTCCAGAGTCAAATCCCAGACAACTCCATACTTGGACAAATGGGCAGTACAGTCACTTATTAGGATGCCACAGACTCAGCTGAGTGGCCACAGCCCCATTTTCCTGGATGTTTAGAGCAATGCTACTTTTAGACTTGGTGGGAGTGTGTCCCAGCTCCTGAGAAAGCAACATGAGATTCTCAAGGGCAGCCTGTGCTTCTTGGACCTAAACTGGGTCAGGATTCCTCTAGAAGGGCTTGGAGAATGTGGAAGGGCAGACATGGAGCCTGGGCTAGGTATGACAGGTGGCAAGCAGGGGCTCCCTATCTGGGTGTTAACAGGCTATCTCTGTCTCTGACACTGGCACTGCCTGGGCTGTTCCATGGGCTCCCGGCCTTTCCTAAGCTATCTGCTGTCTTTGAGAAAGATTACTGAGAGATACAATTGGGTTATCTTTACTTTCCCCATGACACCCGACTAAGTGCTTTCTTGGCCTTACCTCTCTGGAGAGGGGTTTTTGTTTTCTTTTTTTTTTTCTTTAGGCAGAGTCTTACTAGTAGAGTGCCATGGCATCACAGCTCACAGCAACCTCAAATTCTTGGGCTTAAGCAATTCTCTAGCCTCAGCCTCCTCAGTAGTCAGGACTACAGGTGCCCGCCACAACGCCCAGGTATTTTTCGGGGGCAGTTCTCATTGTTGTTATAGCTGGCCCAGCCGAATTCGAACCCGCCAGCCCTGCCCATTGAGTTATGGGTGCCTCATGGGTTTTTGTTTTGTTTTTCTTTTTTTCCGTTACAGAGCCTCAAGCTGTCACCCTGGGTAGAGTGCCGTAGCATCACAGCTCACAGCAGCAACCTCCAACTCCTGGGCTCAAGCAATTCTCCTGCCTCTGCCTCCCAAGTAGCTGGGACTACAGGCACCCACCACAACGCCCGGCTATTTTTTTGGTTGCAGCCGTCATTGTTGGTTGGCGGGCCCAGGCTGGATTCGAACCCGCCAGCTCAGGTGTACGTGGCTGGCGCCTTAGCCGCTTGAGCCACAGGCGCTGAGCCAAGGGTTTTTATTTTCTTAATGTCCAAAAAAATGTAACCCTAGGCCACAAATATGACCAGGCCCAGGTGACCATGTAAAGAATGGCAGTAGCCAGCAGGCACAACCTCTAAGCTGACATGGCCAAGGCTGGGCTGGCCACCGCGACTGTCTCCCTAACCTCAAGCATGACCCACTGTAGGGCAAAGTGCCAGCTTGGGAGCCATATAGCACTGACTCCTAGCTGGACCTGATCATTTGCACCATTGGGTCCCTACAACAGTTATTGCATTCCTGAGCCCCATTTTCATCACCAGCAAAATGAGCTTCACAACACTCACCTCAAAGGATTACTGTGAGGACTCAACGGATGTCCTCCATTATGTAAGCCTGAGACTTACATTGCGCAGAGAACCAACAGTAGTAATCGCTATCTTTACTCATCACCAACAAAGCTGCAAGGGATTCCAACCACATCTGCAACTTCTGACATGTTCCAGAGGCAGGAATTCAGCTCAAAGTTTATGCTGAGAACTTATAAAGATAGAACAATCAGGGCAGCACCTGTGGCTCAAAGGAGTAGGGTGCCAGCCCCATATGCTGGAGGAGGTGGGTTCAAACCTGGCCCCTGCCAAAAACTGCAAAAAAAAAAAAAAAAGATAGAGCAATCAAGTATTATAGCCAAATCTAGCAGTCCTTGTATTCAGATTTAATAAGAATGCAGGCCAATAAGGTGGCTCAACCCTTTTATCCCAGCACTTGGGAGGCCAAGGCGGTGGATTACTTGAGCTCACAGGTTTGAGACCAGCCTGAGCCACAGCAAGACCTTGTCTCCAAAAATAACAGAGCTGACAGCACCTATAGCTCAGTGGGTAAGGTGCCAGCCACATATACCCAGGCTGGCAAGTTCAAACCCAACCCGGATCAGCTAAAACAACAATGACAACTGCAACAAAAAAATAGCTGGGCATGTGGGCGCCTATAGTTCCAGCTACTCAAGAGGCTGAGGCAAGAGCATCAGCCCAAGAGTTTGAGGTTGCTGTGAGCTGTGATGCCATGACACTCTATTGAGGGCGACATAGTGAGACTCTGCCTCAAAAAAAAAAGAAAAGAAAAGAAAAATAGCTGGGCATTGTGATGGGCACCTGTAAGCCCAGGAGGAGTTTGAGGTTGCTGTGAGCTATGATAGCACGACACTCTACCAAGGGTGACAAAGTGAGACTCTGTCTCAAAACAAACAAACAACAAAAAAAAAAAAAAAAAGAAAAGAAAAACTCTCTACTAGTACAGGCTGTGAAAATAAATAAAAATAGAAAAACTAGCTGCACTGTGGTGGGCACCTATAGTCCCAGCTACTCAGGAGGCTGAAGCAAGAGGACTGCTTAAGCCCAAGAGTTTGAGGTTGCTGTGAGCTATGACACCATAGCTACATTGCACTCTACCCAGGGCAACACAGTGAGACTATCTCAAAACAAACAAACAAAAAATGCAAAAACATAGCCAACCGTGCAATATCAGTGGAATTGTGACAAATGACAGAACTGCTAAGTGAAGACAGAAATGTAACAACAGAGACAGCCAGCCTGTCATTTTCCACTGGTCTTGACTTCCAACATCCCGCTTTAAGCTTTCAATATTCTCAGGACTGATGTGATTTAAACATGTACAGATCCTATTAGACTTCTTTACTTGCTCTCGGCCTCACAACTAAACACTACACTCAGTGCTAATTAGAAGCACTTTCCAATTCAATTTTCCACATGTGAATCGCTTCTCAGCCTTTTGGCTAATATCAAGTGCAATTTTCCACATGTGATCAATCCTTCATTCTGAATACTTATGGCACTAACTTGAACTCTAAAAGAAGCATTGTAAGATTCATAAGGCCATGGCCAGGGATGGTGGCTTACACTTGTAATCCCAGCACTTTGGGAAGCTAAGGGGGAAGATCCTTTAAGACCAGGAGTTCAAGACCCGGCTAGGCAATACAGTGAGACACCATCTCTACACAAAACAGAAAAATTGGCCGGGTATGATGGCATGTGCCTGTAGTCCAGCTCCTTGACAGACTAAGGTGGGAAGATCAGGAGTTCAAGACTACCATGAGCTGTTATCGCACTGCTGCAGTAAGCCTGGGTGACAGAGTGAGACCCGATCTCTAAAATAAATAAATAAAATAAAACTTTATAAAAGAGATTCAAACAACCATATAAAAAATAAATTATAATCAACATTATCAATAGGTACTTGCAAACTTTTCTCTGCCTTCCAGTATAAATATATACCCAATTCCTACTGGTCTACAGCTAAATAGCTCAGACCCCCAACCCTACTTATTGATGGCAACATAAAGAATATTCCTCCTATGGCTATGGTTATCAATTGTATATTTTCACTCCAGGAGTGGTGGCCAGTTATCAATTTTATTTTTTTACTAGGAGAGCAGTGGCTCACATCTGTAATCCCAGCACTTGGGAGGCTGACGTGGGGGCACCACCTGAGCTCACCAATTCGAGACCAACCTGAGCAAGTGCGAGACCCTGTCTCTAAAAAATAGCCAAGCACTGTGGCAGGCACCTGTAGTCCCAGCTACCTGGGAGGCTGAGGCAAGAGAATCACTTAAACCCAAGAGTTTGAAGTTGCTGTGAGCTAAGATCCCACAGCACCCTACCAAGGGTGACCAAGTGAGACTCTGTCTCAAAAAAAAATAAAAATTATTTTTTTATGGTTATCAATTTTATTTATTCATTTTTATTATTTTTGTTTGTTTGTTTGTTTTTGAGACAGAGCCTCAAGCTGTTGGGTAGAGTGGATAGACTGCTGTGGCATCACAGCTCACAGCAACCTCCAACTCCTGGGCTCAAGCAATTCTCCTGCCTCCACCCCCCAAGTAGCTGGGACTACAGGCACCTGCCACAATGCCCAGCTATTTTTTGTTGCAGCCATCCTTGTTGTTTGGCAGGCCCAGGCTGGATTCAAATCTACCAGCTCAGTTGTATGTGGCTGGCGCCTTAGCTGCTTGAGCCACAGGCGCTGAGCCAGTTATCAATTTTATAACCCAAGAAAACCCAGTCAAAACTTCCAAGAAATAAACTGTTTTTTTTTGTTTTGGTAATTCATTAAATGAGCTTTGTAAGTACTGTTGTCCAAATGCTACCATAAAGTTGGTTCTCACAAAATCAATTATCTAACCGGTTTTTCTATGGCACATTATATAAAACATGTATACTTTAAAAACCAAAATTTCTAAGCAAAAGTCATTTCCCCCAAAAAAGATGTCTGGTTAACTTAAAATCATTCACATAGGCCGGGCGCAGTGGCTCACTCTGGGAGGCTGAGGCAGGTGGACTGCTTGAGCTCACGAGTTTGAGAAAAGCCTGAACAAAAGCAAGACCCCGTCTCTACTAAAAATAGAAAAAAAACTAAGGCAAGAGGATTGCTGTTGGAGGTTGCTGTGAGCTATGACACTACCGCATTCTACCCAGGGTGACAGCTTCAGACTGTTTCAAATTTAATTAATTAATTAAATAAAATCATTCACATAATGCAGGTTATCTAGTTTCAAGGTTTTGTGAGACTGAAATGTATTTTGCTATGATTCACATGTTATTTTTAGCTTTTGTTAATAGGTACTCTTTTCTCAAAGAATAACACACTCTTCTTGGAGACAACTCTAAAGACAGTCTAACTCCACATTTGGTTTGTGGCAGTTTCATACCTTGGCTACATGTATACTATATTATCTAAATCATCAGAATATAGACAAGAGCTACACTAACGTATGTAAGTACAAATTCGAATCAGTAATTCAGTAGATGACATAAACATCTACTGAAGCTCAGTAACTACCTATTTGAACAGTATAAACATTTGATTTCTCCTCTGAAAGATAATCTGAATAGAAAGCATATACATTAAGTGATTTTCCACATCTGACCAAAGAACGCACTGGTAAAAGAAAGAGAGAAAGCAAAAAGAGAAAGAAGTTGGGTGATACCTGTGGTTCAGTGAGTAGGGCGCCAGCCCCATACACCAACCGAGGGTGGCAGGTTGGAACCTGGCCCCGGCCAAACTACAACAACACCACCAAAAAAAAAAAAAGGCTCGTTGCCTGTGGCTCAACGGGCTAGGGTGCCAGCCACGTACACCTGAGCTGACGGGTTCGAATCCAGCCCGGGCCCGCCAAACAACGACAGCTGCAACCAAAAAATGGCCGGGCGTTGTGGCGGGCACCTGTAGTCCAGCTACTTGAGAGGCGGAGGCAGGAGACTCGCTTGAGCCCAGGAATTGGAGGTTGCTGTGAGCTGTGATGCCACAGCACTCTATCCAGGG
>CAUYRH010093604.1:0-33942 GCA_963574655.1 Perodicticus potto
CAGCTACTTGGGAGGCAGAGGCAGGAGACTCGCTTGAGCCCAGGAATTGGAGGTTGCTGTGAGCTGTGATGCCACGGCACTCTATCCAGGGTGACAGCTTGAGGCTCTGTCTCAAAAAATAAATAAATAAATAAAAATAAACATAAGTCAATGGCACTCAAAGTTACATTGTTACAAAGGTCACAGAGGAGCCAGAGCAGCCATGGGGACCATGGATGTATCCATAGAGCAGCCATTTGAGCCTTCTTTATTGCATGCTAATAAAAGTACATGATCTCAGAGTGGTATTCTGTCTTCTGCTTGAATCCCCACATCCAAAAGCCAAGTCTGACTCAGAGTGCATTCTGTAATGTCAACTGCATTTGAGACCCCAATGACCAGTCAGGTGGAGCCCACCTAACACCCAAGCTTTGTCTCCCTGGTCTCAACTCTCTTTTCTGGCTTTGGTTCCCCAGGGCTAGGGCTGAAAGTCAGTCTGAGGGTTGGGAAGTATCACTGTCATCCTCTCCTCTTCCTTTTCTTCCCCAGAAATTCCCTAAACATAGACATACTGTCCAGTCCACAGACTAAGCAAGAATAGAAACTGTGTCCCCTCAAGATGTTCTGGGAAGGAAGGAGGGCCACAGTGGCATTTACTGGCAATAGAATGAGAAAGTGTATCAGCTTCATTGTCCAACACAGCAGTCATAATGGCTATTTAAGTAAAAATTTCAGTCAATTAAAATTAGATAAAATTTAAAATTCAGTTCCTCAGTTTCCCTAGTCATATTTCAAGGATCACTGCATTGGACTGTGATAAGATCATTTCTCTCCCCATCAGAGCCCAAACTGGACTGAGAGTACCAAATGTCTTTCTTTTCTCGACTGTCCTGGTCTGGCCAAGCCCTTCTCTGCATTGCAATTTCCTTTGGTGTTGTGAGTGTGTGTGTGTGTGTGTGTGTGTGTGTATACGGGTGCGTGTGTGGCTATTCCGCAGGGTAAGCACTTAATTTCAGACTTGCTTCCACTAATTAACTACAAAATTAAGTAGGTGAATTCATTGATTCAGCACTTGGTTTGATGTTTATATTAACTCATTGAAAGGGAAGCCCTGGATGTGGCCAGAGAGAGGCTTGGCGGGAATCTTTGCCTCCCTCTGGACTTCCCCACACTAGATATCTATTTTGCTGTTTCTCAGAAGCATTCATGCATCTGGGGTGCAGCCACAGGACTGAAGCCACATCAGATAGGAATTCCATTCTTTGTGACCACAGAAACAATCTTTACTTGTTCTTCTTCCCTCGCTTACGTGCCACAGCTTCAGTTCTACTTTTAATGCGTCTGGAGAATTCTCTTAAGATGACTGCTGAGCTCAAAAGGATGTGTTCAAAATCAGATGCCCTCATAGCCAATGCCCACCTAACTCTCCCCTCATGGAGAAAAAAGACCTACACACTTGGTTGAGATCTTCACCTTGTATCTATCAGAAAGAACTTAGTATGTAATAGGATCCTACACTCCGCATCAGAGCAATTGATTAGTTTTTTTGAAAAAACTATTGGCATATCATCTAATTCATTTTTTTGACTCTAGCAATTATGTCCTGTTTCATTCTTCTTTGACTTAGCATATAATAATCACAAGTAAACAGCAGATTATGGTGGAAATTTGTCCCAGAATTGTGTTTATCTATTTTTGGACATTTTCCCCCATGTTTGTAGGGATTTATGACTTCCTTCAAACCCCTGCAAATAGTATCTATCTGATAAAATATGTTTTATGATTACATGGACGGGAACATGGTTTGTAATAGAGGAAGAGCCATCATGAAGAGCCCTTTTCTTGGAGCCCATCCAAGCAATTCAGTAACTTGTCTCAAGTAATTGGATTAAGAGAAAAATGTTGTTCTAAATATATGTTCTCTGATTTTCTAGACCGTCTGTACTTCGTGCCCCTGTTTAACTTTTTAAAAGTCTGGAACTAAGTGGCATTGCCTTGGGGTAATTCATTTGCTTTATTTATTGAATTGTATGCACTGATTATTAGGATAAATAGCTTTATTTTCTCATTCGATCATTAATCGTTGTCTCTGCCATTGTCCCCCAGCACTTCATACACACCCCTAACATGGCGTTATCACATCATTTAGTAATTATATGTTTATTATCCACCCCTACCATGAGTCTGCATCTACTCTGGGAACCAAACTTACTGCTTTTTTAATGTTCCTCTTTGATACATATTAGGTGTTCAATCAACAATGAAAGACAATCAGTGAAATAGTGAACACAAAATTTGTTGAAACCCATTTTGAATTTTGCTAATAATAGTATAGTATGAATTTTAGTAAACTTGTCCTTTGCAAACTCGATTATCACAATGTTTTGAATTTTGTGTCTAAGCGTCCTATTAAACCCATTCCATAAATTTGTGTTTTAAGAAGCTATTTTGAGTTTTTAATCATAGTGGCAAATAGTTTTTGAAATATGATTGAATCAGTATAACTCAGTCAGGTTAGTTAATCAGTAAGTTCGACTCATTATAACACAACCATTTTATATTTGTAAATTATTCAGAGAGAGAGAGAGAAAAAAAAAAATCAGACAGAGACAGAAGAAGAGACTAAGGTCATAATGGCTTGTCTTCAGTGGATCAAATGAAATTGATAATTATCAAGCTCCTTGTAACTTCTCATAGTATAAACCTAAACATACAATTTTATTCTAAACTTTCCCATTCAAATTTTAAAAAATTCTCATATAATAATGGTTTTAATTTATACACACATAGTTGGATGTGTGTGCACACACACAGAGTGACACGCATACGTATTCCTTGACAGATAAAATGTCCAAGTTCTGCTCTCTCCTTCTCACGTCGTTCTGCACAATGCATAATAGCAGTATATCGTCATTAAAAATGTGGAGTGTGAGAGATCAGAGGGTTGTGAAGAGGGTTTTATACATTTTTACTTACTGACTTATTTTCATTTATTGCTCATTTGATAATTGTGCAAGAAAATGTTATTTCACGTCACACGCTTTTGAAAGCCAGATAATATTGTTTTAATTATTTCTTGCAGAGATTACAGACCAACTAAAATGTTTTTTAAAATGTGCCATATGAAGGTTGGGCATGGTGGCTCATGCCTGTAATCCTAGCACTCTGAGAGGCTGAGGTGGGTGGATTGCTTGAGCTCAGAAGTTCAAGACCAGCCTGAGCAAGAGCTAGACCCCATGTCTACTAAAAATAGAAAAAACAAGCCAGCCATTGTTGAAGGTGCCTATAGTCCCAGCTACTTGGGAGGCTGAGGCAAGAGGATTGCTGAGCTCAAGAGTTTGAAGTTGCTGTGAGCTGTGACATCATAGCACTCTATGTAATGTGATACTCTACTCAAAACAAACAACAGCAAAGTAAATAAATAAAAATATAAATGTTCACATTCCCTTCTATTCGAAAACTTACTTGCTACTAAAATTTCAGCTTTTAACATCTTTCTGCAGGCTTTCTCCGAGGATTAGTTGATTACAGCATCTGTACTGCAAACATCTTACTGCAGTTGGAGTATAATAATTGATTGAAATAAAATAGAGTTTCCCCAATTAATATTTGGTATTTGGCCAGTTGTGATACAATTGCATAATAGTGTATTTAAAGGAAATGAATGTAAAATCTGCTGTCTCAGTGTAGGAGAAGAGAGCTGTATAGACAGATATCAATTTGAGTCAAGGAATTTGAATTGGTACAGAAAGAAGTCTTTTTGAAAGATAAATAATCATCCAGGGACTTGTTCCCCTTAAGGCAATAATACATTTGGTATCCTGTCTTTGCAGGGACAGGAAAAGGGAATGAATCATAGTTTTACACTCTGTTTGTGGAGTTTGTATAATTTGACTATTATTTTTAGGTTGAGACTTTTCACTGAAAGAAGTTGTTTCATGGCAATTATGATTTCTCACTGGTAAATATTTTATCCTTTGTTTTTACGCATTAAATGTTGATTAGCCCTGGGTGTGATTATTCTTTCTCATATAGTCTTATACACCTTGAAACAGTGTTTTAAAAATGAGACTTTTGCCCTCCACCCTCTACTCCTGTAATTCTTCATTTATTTCATTTATCTCCATTTCATGGTTCTTGGTTAAAGGATAGGTGATTCTTAGAATAAATTTACATGGATTTCTGCAAAGCTGGAATTCAGAGTTCCTTTGTTATATATTTTTCATAGGCTTAAAGTTTTGAATCAGACAATCACACATAGATGTGTTAAGAAAAGTTTGAGCACATTTTTCCCCCTGACGTTCATTTTATCTTGTTCCTTGAGTATACGGGATTGGATTCATAGTATCCCATGGCTTGTAGATGACTTTTTCTTGTCTATTTTAGGCCATTGGAGAAAAATGTTTACCACAAAATTGCTAGCAAATAGCTCTTTTCTCATTGAAATATCAAAATATTTTTCCATTATTGGTTCCATTTTCTTATGTCATTTCTACTTAACAAAAACCTCTCTAAGCCTTCTGGAGCTTCTGAGCACATCTGTGTTTAGTTTCTGTTTAATTTGGGAAGAGTCTGCTATAATATGCAGGTATGGATTACTGGGTCATGCCAAGGTTTTCCCGGATATTTTATAGCGCTGAATCTCAGCTGGAACCCTTTGGAGCAGATCTAAATGCTAGCATCACTGGAATTATATTGATAACTGAATGAGTGAGCAACAACTCACGCGGCCTGCTCACTGTGGTTCATTCCTGTTTTGTTAAATAATAGCATAGGATAGAATAAAAGGTTACCCTGTGACTCCTTGGATGAATGAAAGCTTCTTTTTTGAGAGAGATTCATGTGTCCTCCCCCCCATTGATAAATCAGGGTCATAGTCAGAGCTGATGGAAGTGAAGGGTAAGTATTTCATACCCCAGTGAAGAGTTTAGGGGTGAGGGGCTTGAGTAGCTCCAGGAAGCAGGACAATTCCAAAGCTCACATTCACCGGTATCTGATTTAGATTAGTTCAGCACAAGTTATTAAGAGTCCGTTATGTGGTAGGTTAGCCACAGTCAGGTTATGCTGGCTTCAAAATCTTACATATTACATAGAGTCTTAACATTAGTTAAGAGAGAAGAAATTTAACTTTCATTCCCCACCTTTGTGTGCAGTGATTTAAGGAAAATCATTTAACCCTTCTGAAGCTCTCTTTCCTAATTTGTGAAATAAATCCTCTGCTCTCTCTCCTACATTGAGTTGTTGAAAGGATGGAAATAGGGTAAGACAGAGGAAACGGTAGGTTTTTCATATATGAGAACGTTTGGGTTTATAGTGTGCTGGATGGGAAAGAGGCCTTGGGGACTGGATTTGATTTGAATAGCAAACTAGTTGCTTTACCTTAGGTAGTAAGGTAATTGGAGGTGGGAATGTAGATGAAAATTATTTGGGAATACTGAAAGTGTATCCAACTCTTTAGGGTATGAAATCCTCCTGTGATTTTTTAAAAAGCTGCACATTGAGTGTGTGTAACTTTTGTAGCAACACCTGGGTTATAGGAGATTCTCAAATGTCAGTATACGTAGCTTTTCAACGCTAGCCACCTTATTAAAGAAGGGAAAAAAATTTTTAAAGGCTAAATCTGGCTTTCACAAATTGTTTGTATACACTCTGGTGATCAAAATCATTCTGCCTAAAAAGTCAATGATCTAGTTAATTGCTGCTGTAGACCCAAGTAGCATAAATTTTTGTTTATAGAATCCTCAGCTTGCAATCAACTGGCAAAGAGCAGCCGCATGAAAATAAAAGCCAGTGGTTCCTCTTTCCTCTTGTCTCTTCACCTCTACTTCATTGTCAGAAGGATTTCGGGTTCCTAAGTTGTTTGAACAGAACAGAGGCTAGAGGCTCCATGAGTGAAATGGAAAGGGATTTTTTTTCTCTGTTCAGAAGAAAAAGAAAGTATGAGATGGGTAGAATTTAATCCCCCCAAATTAGTATGTTTATGTCCTTATCACAGGGTGCTTCAGAACGTGACGGTGTTTACAGCTTATGACTATAAAGAAGTAATTAAGTTAAAATGAGGTCTTTCGGGTGGGCCCTGATCTAAAATGACTGGTGTCCTTTTGCAAAGATGATATGAGCAAACAACAAGGAAGTGGCCATCTTCAAGCCAAAGAGAGAGGCCTCAGAAGAAGCCAGACCTGCAGGCAATGTGATCTTGAACTTCTACCCTCCAGAACTGTGAGGTAGAAAATAACTTACATCGTTGATGCTGCCAGGCTGTGGGAATTTGTTACAGCAGCCCTAGCAAACTAATCTAGTGTCCATGCAGGGTTTCCTTAACTGGAGTTGAGAGTTTATCATGAGAGAAGAAACACCCTCACTTATGTACCCACCTACAGGAATGCCAACCAACAACCAACAACCACAAGCATCAGCCTGACTGTCCACCAGAATGAGAGGTGCAGGACCACAAGAGATGCTCTTTCAGGGAAAGCCTTCGATTTACCTAGAAGTCCCACGCATGGGTCAGTTTTACATATTTTGGATAAATTAGACTTATTCTAGGGAGTAGAAAGAAGACTTCTCCTTTACCTCCAGAAGATTCACTGAAAGATCAATTTACAATAAGCCTAGTTAGTAAGAGAAAGAGATTACAAATTTATTTACTATGTACCCTGGGAAAAAAATCGTAGAGCAATTACCCAGTTTCCCAGCGAGGTCCAGAAGCTTGTATCCCTTTATTGTCGTGGGAAGGGAGAGATGAGTAATGTTAGGTAATTCTACAGAAAGGCTATATATGGTTACCAAGGAAGATGAATAGATACTTGGGGGAATGAGTGAATGTGGAAAAGAGATTGACTTATAAATGATTTTCTTTGGAAATTAAATTAGCCTGAGAGACAAGTTTAGAATGGGTTGTGTCTGGTCTGGTTGCATGCCTGATCTTCTTCCCTGCCATATATTGAAATATGGGTACATCTGGTTTTTTGCAATTGAGGGGAAAAAGCCCCTTTCAATGCCTATTGACCTCGATGGGCCTTTAATTCAAAATACTCTTTATAACAAAGAGTCATATATTTGGGGTTGAAATTCCCTGAGTCCCTTCACTTCCATCTTGCTCTTCTTTTAGTAGAAATTGGGTTTTGAGAAGAAGTTCTAAGTCCTAAATAAGGGAATTATTTGCTAGTTGTTCCAGAATTTGTCTCAGATGGACGAATTGTTCATGCCCTCATCTGAGTTACTAAAATTTGTTATTCAGATACTCTTGGAGAAAGGTATGAATAAAAAATACTGTTTCTTGGAGTCCCCCAAACCTAGACTATTGCTATTCAGTGATTTGTAAATTGTTATTCACTATGTAATATATAATGAAACAGACTTCAGGTTAAATAAAGAAAAGTGGAATTCTGTTAGTTTGATTTTTTGTTTTTGTAAGGAAGTCACTTTGGAGTGATATAGTGTTATAGCTCAGCCAGGTTCATTGCCCACTGCTCAAGAGGAAGCCGGCACATGACACAGCAGGTGTTACAGCAGAGAAAGGGTTTGATATTGTGGGTGCCTTGGGAGGACGCGGGAGGAATTTCCCAAGTCTGTTTCCCTGAGAATTTGAGAGAAAGGGTTTTTAAAGAGAATTTGGCAGGCAACAGGCTAGGCAACGCGTTTGCTGTTGGGCTGGGTTCAGAGTGGAACCGTAGGGTTGTGGAAACTGTCTTCTTACGCTGAATCAGTTCCTGGTTGGGGGTGGCAAGACCAGTTGAGAGTTAGTTCTTTGGTGTGGGCCACTGATCTGGGGGAGTGGGGTCAGCTGGTCCACTGACATACAGGGCCTGGAAGATATCTCAAAAACTAGCCTTAGATTTCACAAGGGTGATGTTACCTCTGGGAGCAATGAAGAAAGCTAAGAATCTTTAGAACCATTAGCTATATGACTATTGAGTAGTAACCAACTATTGGAAAGCAAGCTAGGGAGCAATGGCTGGTTATATACATATTTTAACTATGCCTATACCTTTGCAGAGTTCAGGCTACACTACAGTGCCCACATGTGCTATTTATTAATTTTATAAATCATGGTATGGTAATTAAGAGCAAGTTTGAAGTCAGATAGATCCTGTTTCTAGTTATGGTTGCATGCTATCATCAGAGGCTCTTTCAGAATTTACATTCCCTAAATATTATTTTCCTCACCATAAATGAGATAATGTACAATCACTATAAGTAGGGATAACAATAATAATTGCTCTATTCTGTTATCATTAAATAAAAGTAAGTGTTATACCCTTTGTTGGCACATAGCAAGAACTTAATAAATGTTAATTGTTATTCTTTATATTTGCTTTGAATATATACTTTTTAGTGAAACATAATTTATGCTAAACAGAGATTTCATGTTGACTCGATCAGCAGGTGCCATCGATGGTGCCTCTCATCATAAGAACTACCACGTTTGTAGCATGAGGGGCACAGCTGCGTTGAGACTTTGATGATGCTAAGTTAGCAACATCAGGTGTAGATTTTAAATAAATTAAAAATAATCCTGTTTCAGGCCTTCAGAAAGCTAAGGTTCTATCTAAAACACAGAGCCTGTAGTACCAGTATTAGCTTCTTCCTTCAGAAAGTAAAAGCTGAAAAGTACAGCATTCAAAATAACTTTTTTAAAAAAGAGCAAAACAGGGTGGCACCTGTGGCTCAAAGGAGTAGGGTGCCGCCCCCATATACTGGAGGTGGTGGGTTCAAACCCAGCCCCAGGCAAAAATAATAATAATAATAATAATAATAATAATAAAGGGCAAAACAGCAGGCTTGGTAAAGTAAGATACTTAAGTGATACTACCTAGAGCCTCTAAACCAGTGGTTCTCAAACCCGAGTATGCATCAAGATCTCCCGAGGAGATTTAAAATGATCAGTGTGGTTACCCAACCTCATTTAGGCTCTCCAAAGACAGAGCCTGAGAATAAGCATATTTTCTTTCTTTTTTTTTTTTTATTAGAGACAGGGTTTTACTTTGTCACCCTCTGTAGAGTGCTGTTGCGTCACAACTCACAGCAACCTCCAGCTGTTGAGCTTAGGCAATTCTCTTGCTTCAGCCTCCCAAGTAGCTGGGTCTACAGGCACCTGCCACAATCCTGCTAATTTATTTTTTGTTGTAGTTTGGGCAGGGCTGGATTTGAACCCACCACCTCGTTATATGGGGCTGGCACCCTACTCACTGGGCCCTAAGTGCTGCTTGAATAAGCTTATTTTCAAAGCCCCATAAGTGATCCTAAGGAACATACAACCTGCATTAAGAAAGATTCTCCATTTGGATCCCAAAATATCACACATTAAAAGCCGTATTTATTAACTATTTTTTTTCCTGACTTCTCTACTGGCCCTACAATTTGGTATTATAAAAAAAAAAAATCCAGTCTCTGAATATCATGGAGTTTTCTTAAAGAATTCTTATTTATGTTGTTAATATCTCTCTCTGTTCTTTTCTTTTAAGGTTAAATCTATAATACCACTTCAAGTAACAATTTCATGACAAATTTTAAAATTCTTCTATAAAATCATAAAAGTATAAAGTTCTATATAAAATCATAGGCAACATTTTCCTACTATAACCTCAAAACCCCAAAAGAATTTTCTATGTATTCAACTTAGGAAGCAAGATGATTTTTTTCAAGTCTTTTTCGATTGAAGCTCTGTGATATAATATGATCTTGAGACCCTCTTGTATCTCTCTTTGAAGTGTCCTTGGCTGTAATAGTTAATGGTATTAGTTTCTCATTGCAAAATTTATGTACTAAGTGCTTTGACTAGTCCACAACCATTTCAGAATGCAACTGTGTTTCATGAACTTACCATCTAGTAAGACGGGACTTAAAATGAAGACTCTACCCCATTCCTGAGCGGTATGCTTGCTCGCTCTTGTCTTGTAGGGGAAAATTGGTGATACAATGAAGGTATTGGGTCTTTTGCTGACTAGGGAGCTCTACTCCATTCTCATAAAAGATTACATTTTTCTTCCTCCCATTGACATGCTTTTGATACTTAATTTCATCTCCAGAAGGTAGAGGAACAGTGAAAGCATTGAAGGTTAGATGTAGGGAGTTTATGAAGCAGAAAGCCAGTAATTGCAGGAGGTTAAATATGCTCCTGCAGATAACAGAGAGTCTATCACACTGTCTACTATAAAAAGATAACATTATTTCATTGAACTTCATTCTGTATTTCCCTATTTTCTTTATAGTTTACAGGTTCAACCCTATTGAGAGCAAACCTAATACTTAAAACTTCAGACTTGAACATTCCTAAACTGTGATTATTAGTTTTACATGCAAAAAGACTCTCCAGCACCCCATTAAGCACCTCACTTAAACCCATGCTCCATATAAAATATATTTGTACATGGCTATGATGCATGGAGGCAGCTTTAATGTGTGAAATGAATTCCTGTTATAATTCACTTATAGCTTAGTAAATTAGCATGCTTTTATTAAACACTTATTAGAAGCCAAGATCATACATAGCATTGAGGACATAAATAAAGTCAGACATATTTCTTAGGGTAAAAATCACTTCACTTAATCGCTGAGGATACAAAACCAGGTAAAAGAAAGAATTAGTTCACCCCCATCCTCTTCAATGACAGTATTATTCATTTGTCAGAAGAGCTTTGTGTGATAGAAACAGCCTGCACTCCGGCCAAATATTGCTCTGACCCACCGCAATAGTGCGCGTCACCCATCACCAGCATTTGTACCGAGCAGGGAATTCTGGTTTTAGTCACCTGGTAGCACGGTGTGTGTGAGGAGGGGGACTCAGCACGACAGACAGCTGCAGGACTCGCCATCCATGGCTCTTTCCATCTCAAAACACGTGTGGGTAGAAACACATTCACTGCTTCAGGGTTCTAATCTGTGTGTCTCCATATGGCGTTTCTGTAAGATTTTCTGTCATTTTAACATGCTGTATTTGCGTTAAAGGACTTGGGCTTTTTGTGCAGCAGGCTGGCCGTACTGCCATCTTACCCTCAGTGTGGCTGGTTTGGGAGTACAGCTCAGTTATTAGACTTGCATTGTCTACTCGCTCGATACACATCTTTGCTGTGTGAAAGGTGTTAACAGCTGTCAAAGAATCTTCATGGGCCTGAAGATCATTTCTTATGAAGTTGAATGCAAGTGTACTGTCATTCATAGTGTTTATATAAAAATACCAGGAATCTTCACTTTTGCTACCTTGATATAGCATTGGGCTATCATGTAACAACATTGAAATACATTGATTTATTAAAGAAATACTTTTATAAAAAAAAAATCAAAAGAGTGAAAGTTTTAAGCTGAAGGTCAATCTTAAACTGGACCTTGACAGAATGGAGAAGAGAGTGGGGTGTGTGTATATGCATTGAATAGAAAAGAGGTGGTTCATACTCTCAAATCCACAATTCTGAAAGCAAATTTTATATCAGCCAGTCTGAGGCAATGCAAAGAACTTGAATATTAGAGCCAAAGCAATCTCAGCCTGAATGCCATCTTCATTATTTACCCACTATATTCTATTGGGCAAGATGTGAATCCTTTCTTAGTCCGTTTTCTCATCTTTAAATGCAGTTAATAAATCTGCCTTAGAGAGTTGGTTTAAGGATTTCATTAGATACCCATACAGAGGATTTAATAAATGTCTATTTCTTTCTTTCACAATTCATTTACTTAGAGCAATACTGGATTCAGTATAATACATGATAGAATTGCCAAAGAATTTAGATGGTGCCATGGAAAATGTTGGAATAGGACTTGACTGAAGCACTTTTATTCTTTTTCTTCTTCTTTTTTAAACAAAGACACATTGGAAAATGTGCTCCACATTTTTACAAAAATATGGTATTAACTATTTTCTAAATCTAGAAATGGACTGTCTGCATAAGTTTAAAATCTGTCAAATTCTTCCTTCTAATCCTGCAAACAAATTATGCTTAGATTTGCTATTGCCCCCACAGCAACTCAAATTGCCATGAATTGAGCAGACTCCTAGTGAGTGGATCTTAATGATTTATTTATGTATGCATATAATCCCTCCATCAACTGTGGACCACATACTTGTCCGCCTGAGCTGAATTTTATTGATATTTTTTTTCTTGTTTCTAATGCTACTGTTCAGATTTTAATTCCTGACAATGCATTAGTGCCAAATGGCACCATTAGTGCTATTCGGAGTTGAGTTTTGCTGAACTATTCAATACCTGCTGTGTCTATCCTCCAGAAAAGAGAACTATCCAATCTTCCTTATTGGTTGTGACTTCAGTTGAAGTGTGGTTTTTAATTTGAGACAGTTTGGGGTTGCAAAAGAGATAATGGAATATTTAGGCTATGGAGGATTTTAAAAGCAGGGCCAAATGGAAGCCCTTATTTTAATATCTAAAACTGTGATGTTTACTTTGAGAAAGAAGTCTCCCAACAATGTGTTTATTATCAAAGCACATTTCAATTACTTCAACAGCTGCAATAATAAAACGACACTGGAAAGTACGAACGTGAAATGCAAGAGGCAAACTAAAAGGGCAAAGCAATGAAATCAATCACACCAAGGGAATTAGGAGAGACAGACCAACCATACCTATGCAGGGAAAAAGACATGGGAGCAGATATTTATAATTAGATGGAAGCAGAAAACGTTAATTGTATTAAAGATGGAAAGAGAAGGCTTTATTTATATCTATGTTGCATTCAAAACAACGGATTTCTCAGTAGAACAAAAAACTCTTGGACTTCTCTTTTAAATGTGTGGCATGAGACCCTGACCTTCAGCCATTTCCCTCACTGTTGTAAAGTAATACTGGACAATGTGTTTCTCTGTTTCCCCGAAGTAGCCTATTAGTCATGCCATATATGTAGAAATGGGTCATCTGTTTATGTTATAAATCTGTGACATGTCAAAGAGATGGGAAGACTGGAACATCTGGATGTCAGGAAGAAGATGTGGGGTGTGCCCCCATTCTTCTCCAGAGTAGATGGAGGACAGGCTATAAAATATTAAACGTGATTTATCAGGAGGATGAAATTATTCTTCTTGGCAGTTTTGCCCAGGATAAGTGCTGAGAGGAGAGAAAGAATGATAGTATAGGTATTCCTATCCAAACTAGGTTGCAGATGCGGCTTCTCAAGGAGAACCTGGATATATTCCTTAGCATAGAAAAGAAATATAATCCAAAAGATCCAAGCCCTTTGTATCTCGTGGAGAATTCCACTGCAGAATATGTGGGTGGCTCTTCGTTGGCCTTTCTTTTTTCTCACTGCACTGTTTTATGGGGCGACTAAAGTGAGTGAGTGAGAAACATAAGTGTCAAAAAATCTAAAGCAGACGTGTCCAACCTTCCCCATCCACCCCCCGGTCCCCTCTGCTATTTATTGGAAGAATGAGAGTTGTCTTGGGCCATCCATTAAATACACCAACACTAATGAATGCTTATTGGCAAAAGGAAAATTTAAAAAGGTCTGTGCATACATCTGGCACCATGGTTAAGCCACAAAAGTCTTCACAAAATCAGCATGTGGCCCACAGGCAGAAGGTTGGACACACTTGATTTAAAATTAGTCATCGAATTAATTTCAAAACTACTATTTTTTAAATGATGGTATTGAACTGAGAATAGTTGGAGGATGGGGGGAAAATCTCACAAGCCATAAGGAACTTTGAAAGGCTGGCAACCCACATGATTCTAGCAAGTAACAACATTTTCTGTCTGTGTGCACTGGAGCTAATGTTCCTTCCTATAAAGGAAAGATGTTAGGCTTTATAAGCATATAGTGCTCTCTGTTCTCGAAAACTGCCTCTTACAATTATTGAGTTGGTAGCTAACATTTCATTTAATGACAACTTAACTGTATGCCAAGCACATAGTTCTCGCTCTTTACCCATTGGTATTAAATAGGAAATAGACCAAGCGATTATAGCACAGAGATCTAAAGCACAATGGACCAATCAACATCTAGAATTTCTTTCCCAATCCAGTGCCTGACACTTCTAAGATACCTTTTTTTTCTCACATAACCATACAGAGGTGGAATCACTGGGAAAGGGTGGGATAAACTCCACAACATCCTGGCCAGAGACCCAAGTTTCTTTTACATTCTCATTCCCTGTTCTGCCTGGTTTGGTCTTCATCTTTGTAACATGGGCTCTCTGAAACCATGCCCACCTGTCGGACTATAAGATGAGCATCTTTGTTTAAGGAATGCAACCTCCAAGGAGCACTCAGCATTCGAGCTCACATTCTGTCATCTAGAACTTAGTCATGAACTGCCCGCTCTGCAATGGAGGGAGGGGAATCTAGTCTCTTCCTGAGTAGGCTTGATCTCTGCTAGGATGTGTGGATGGGACCACCACATTGAATGATTCCTAGGATTTTCACTCCTATAGGTCCCAATGTGAATTTGAGCCACTGAGCTGCTGTGCTTGGGAAATGCTAAAAGGAGAAAGTGTTGAATGGATATGGGCAGACCATCCAAGTTTCTGTCATGGCTCATGACATATTAACTTATTGAACCTCAAAAACCTACCAATTTTATCTTCATGTCTATAGTCAACTCACTTACACAATTGTTAAAAATTATTGATCCTATGTCTCATAGTAATGAGAAATTCAGATAATCTGGTGCCTAATTTGTGCTCTGAATCACTGCTATATTTTCCCTCTAATTCAGAAATAATATTGTAGTTACTATTTTGGGTATTAGGTCAAGCCAGTGTATTAGGATCCTACTGTACTCAGGAAGCTGTGTAGTAGCATGATTGTTTTGTTGTTGTTGTTTTTTTGAGACAAAGCCTCAAGCTGTCACCCTGGGTAGAGTGCCGTGGCATCACAGCTCACAGCAACCTCCAATTCCTGGGCTCAAGCGAGTCTCCTGCCTCTGCCTCCCAAGTAGCTAGGACTACAGGCGCCCACCACAATGCCTGGCCATTTTTTGGTTGCAGCCATCATTGTTGTTTGGCGGGCCCAGGCTGGATTTGAACCCGCCAGCTCAGGTGTATGTGGCTGGTGCCTTAGCCTGTTGAGCCACAGGCGCTGAGCCTGTTTTGGTGTTTTTTAGTTGGTTTGTTTGAGCTGTGAATTGGAGTGGCTTAATCCATTGACCATAAGCTGCAGATTTCAAGCTCTGACCACAAAAGTTTCTTTCTTAGTCTCATCACTTCATGAGAGTTTTATTTTTAATGCTATGTGGTAGTGGTCTGTTTTTAAGATATGATTCCTGTAGTTGACCTCATTACTTGTATCATACACTTTCCCTTCTGAAAATTATTTTTGTAACCCAGATTTATAATCTTGCTAAATGTAGATTAGGCATGGTGAACATGGTTTCCATAATCTTCCTATAAAGTCGCACAAACTTGCTCTTCCACTGAAGAGTGACCTCCACTGCCTTGGGTTTCTTTTTCTTTTTTTTTTCTTTTTATAATTAAATTATAGCTGTGTACATTCATGCAATCGTGGGGTACAATGTGCTGGTTTTGTGTATATTTTGAAATATTTTCATCAAACTGGTTAACATAGCCTTCATGGCATTGTCTTAAGACATTTATATTCTACATTTAGTGAGTTTCACAGGTACCCTTGTAAGACGCACCATAGGTGTGGTCCCACCAATTACCCTTCCTCCACCCATCCTCCCCCCCTCCCTTTTCCCTTTCCCCATATTCTTGGGCTATAATTGGGTTATAGCTTTCATATGAAAGCTATATATTAGTTTCAAAGTAAGACTGAGTACATTGGATACTTTTTCTTCCATTCTTGAGATACTTTGCTAAGAAGAATATGTTCCAGCTCCATTCATGTAAACATGAAAGAGGTAAAGTCTCCATCTTTCTTTAATGCTGCATAATATTCCATGGTATACATGTACCATAATTTATTAATCCATTCATGGATCAATGGGCACTTGGGCTTCTTCCATGACTTAGCAATTACGAATTGGGCTGCAATAAACATTCTGGTACAAATATCTTTGTTATAATGTGATTTTTGGTCTTCTGGATATATACCTAGTAGAGGAATTGTAGGATCAAATAGCAGGTCAATTTTTAGATCTCTAAGTATTCTCCAAATATTTTCCCAAAAGGAAAGTATTAGTTTGCATTCCCACCAGCAGTGTTCCCTTTTCTCCACATCCATGCCAAAATCTCTGGTTTGGGGATTTTGTGACGTGGGCTAATCTTACTGGAGTTAGATGATATCTCAAAGTAGTTTTTATTTGCATGTCTCTGATGATTAAGGATGATGAGCATTTTTTCATATGTCTGTAGACCGTATGTCTGTCTTCTTCAGAGAAATTTCTCTTCAAGTCCCTTGCCCACCCTGAGATGGGATCCCTTGTTCTTTTCTTGCCTATATGTTTAAGTTCTCTGTGGATTCTGGTTATTAAACCTTTGTCAGAGACATAACCTGCAAATATCTTGTCCCATTCTGAGGGCTGTCTGTTTACTTTACTTACTGTGTTCTTGGCTGTGCAGAGCTTTTTAGTTTGATCAGTTTCCAGTAGTGTATATTTGATGCTGCTTTAATTGCACGAGGGGTTCTCCTCATAAAATATTCAACCAGGCTGATTTCTTCAAGAGATTTCCCTCAACTTTCTTCTAGTATTTTTATAGTTTCATGTCTTAAGTTTAAATCTTTAATCCAGTGAGAGTCTGTCTTAGTTAATCGTAAACGGTGTGGGTCCAGTTTCAGTCTTCTACAGGTGGCCAGCCAGTTCACCCAGCACCATTTGTTAAATAGGGAATCTTTTCCCCACTGAATGTTTTTAATTGGCTTGTCAAAGATCCAATAACAATAAGTAGCTGTGTTCATCTCTTGGTTCTCTATTTTGTTCCATACATCTACCTCTCTGTTTTTGTGCCAATAGAATGCTGTTTTGATCAGTATCAATTTATCGTATAGTCTGTGGTCTAGTAGCATGATTCCTCCTGCTTTGTTTTTATTTCTGAGTAATATCTTGGCTATTTGAGGTTTTTTTCTGATTCCATATAAAATGAAGTATTATTTTTTCAAGATCTTTAGAGTATGACAGTGGAGCTTTAATAGGGATTGCATTAAAATTGTATATTGCTTTGGGTAGCATGGACATTTTAACAATGTTGATTCTTCTCAGACATAAGCATGGTATGTTTTTCCATTTGTTAACATCTTCAGCTATGTCTTTTCTTAGAGTTTCATAGTTCTCTTTATAGTGATCTTTCACGTCCTTTTTTATGTAAACTCCCAAACATTTCATCTTCTTTGGCACTACTGTGAATGGAATAGAGTCCTTGACTGTTTTTTTCAGCTTGGCTATTGTTAGTATACATAAAGGCTACATATTTATGATTGTTGATTTTGTAACCTGAGACACTTCTGTATTCCTTGATCACTTCTAAGAGTTTTGTGGTAGAATCTCTGGTGTTTTCCAGACATACAATCATATCATCTGCGAAGAGTGAAAGTTTGATCTTTTCTGACCCTATATGGATACACTTCATTGCCTTTTCTTCTCTCATTGCGATGACTAAAACTTCCATTACAATGTTAAAGAGCAGTGGAGACAATGGGCAACCTTGCCTGGTTCCTGATCTGAGTGGAAATGATTTCAATTTAACTCCATTCAATGCAATATTGGCTGTGGGTTTGCTGTAGATGGCTTCTATCAGTTTAAGAAATGTCCCTTCTATATGATCATGAAGGGATGCTGGATATTATCAAAAGCTTTTTCTGCATCAATTGAAAGAACCATATGGTCTTTGTTTTTTAATTTGTTTATGTGCTGATTTATATTCATAGTTTTATGTGTATTGAACCAGTCTTGAGACTCTGGGATAAAACCCACTTGGTTGTGGTATATAATTTGTTTGATGTGTTGCTGGATTCTGTTTGTTAGAATCTTGTTGAATATTTTTGCATCAATGTTCATTAGTGACATTGATCTACTATTTTCTTTTCTTGTTGGGTCTTTTCCTGATTTCGGGATCAAGGTGATGTTTGCTTCATAGAGTGTGTTGTGTTGTATTCCTTCTTTTCATATATTTTGGAAAAGGTTGAGTAATATAGGTACTAGTTACTCTTGAAAGGTTTGGTGGAATTCTGACGTAAAGCTATCTGGTCCCGGGCTTTTCTTTTTAGGGAGATTTTGTATAGTTGATGCTATTTCAGAACTTGATATTGGCCTGTTCAACATTTCCACTTCATTCTAGGTAAGTCTTGGAAGGTGGCATGCTTACAAGTATTGGTCAATTTCCTTCAGATTTTCATATTAATGAGAGTAAAATTTCTTATAATATTCATTAAGGATTTTTTGAATTTCTGAGGAGTCTGTTGTTATTTCATCTTTACCATTTATGATTGATGAAATTAGAGATTTTACTTTTTTTTTCTTGGTTAGGTTACCCAAAGGTTTACCTATTTTATTGACCTTTTAAAAAAACAACTTTTTGATTTATTGATCTGTTGTATAATTCTTTTGTTTTCAATTTCATTTAATTCTGCTCTCATTTTGGTTATTTCTTTTCTTCTGCTGGGTTTGGGATTGGAATTTTCTTCTTTTTCCAGTTGCTTTAGATGTCCCATTAAGTTGTTAACTTCCTCTCTTTCAATTCTCTTGAGGAAGACTTGCAGCTGCTATAAATTTTCCTCTTAGGATTGCATTTGCGATATCCCAGAGGTTTTGATAATTCATGTCTTCATTATTGTTTTGTTCCAAAAATTTGGTAATTTCCTTTTTAATCTCATCTATGACACATCTATCATTCAGCATAAGGTTATTTAGCTTCCATGTTTTTGTATGAGTATGCAGATTCCTGTATTCCATGATGGTGCAAGAAGATGCAAGGAATAATTTCTATTCTTTTAAATTTGCTTCTTTTAAACTTGTGACCTAAGATGTGATTGATTTTGGAGTATCTTCCATGGGCTGATGAGAAGAATGTGTATTCAGTTTTGTTAGGATGAAATGTTCTGTAGATATCTGTTAAATCTAAATGTTGAATCATTAAGTTTCAATCTAAAATTTCTTTGCTTAGCTTCTTATTGGAGTATCTATCTAACACTGCCAAAGGAGTGTTAAAATCTATGACTATTATGGAGCTGGAAGAAATCAAGTTACTCATGTCTGTTAGAGTCTCTCTTGCTCTCTCTTTTTTTTTTTTTTTGCAGTTTTTGCCCAGGGCTAGGTTTGAACCCACCAACTCCAACATATGGGGCCAGCGCCCTACACCTTTGAGCCACAGGTGCCACCCTTAGAGTCTCTTATAAATTGAGGCGCATTCTGGTTGGTTGCATAAATATTAAAATTTGAAATCTCATCATATTGAGTATTACCCTTAACAAATATGAAGTAACCATCCTTATCCTTCCTTACTTTTGTGGGTTTAAAACCTATTGCATCTGTGAATAAAATTGACACCTTCTTTTTTTCTGCTTTCCGTTTGACTGGAATATAGATGACCATCCCCGCACCCTGAGTCTGTATTTATCTTTTAAGGTAAGATGGGATTCTTGTGTGCAGCAGATATCTGGCCTGAGTTTTTGTATCCAGTCAGCCAACCTGTGCCTCTTTAGAGGATAGTTTAAGCCATTCACATTAATTGAGAATATTGATAAGCCTGGTAGAATTTTGGATACTGAGTTTTTCGAAAATCCAGTGGACATTTTTAATCCTTTTGCCACTGTGGAAGTTAGAATTTGATCAAAAGTTTCTGAGTGACTTTACTTTTGTGGTGGAGGATTGTACTGGTCATTATGGAGGATAGGTCTGAGAATATCCTGGAGAACTGGTTTAGTTATGACAAATTTCTTCAATGTGTGAATGTCATTAAAGTATTTAATTTCACCATCATAAATGAAACTAAGTTTAGCTGGATATGGGATCCTGCTTTGGGTTTATTGCTGGAAGATACATCAACCATAGCAAATAGTCTTCCCTTCCAATAAAAGACAACCCTTACCTAAATCTTTTGGTGTACTTTATTATGAGAGGGGAAAAAATTCCACTAAACTTTACCTGTTTTTCAGTATTTTTTTTTCTTTTCAAATTTACTACATAATCGTTTTGTTGTTGTTGTTTTGAGACAGAGTCTTACTATGTCACCCCTGGTAGAGTGCTGTGATATCACAGCTCACAACAACCTCAAACTCTTGGGTTTAAGCAATTCTTTTGCTTTGGCCTCCCAAGTAGCTGGGACTACAGGTGCCCACCACAATGCCTGGCTATTTTTTTGTTGTAGTTGTCATTGTTGTTTAACTGGCCCGGGATTGGGTTCGAACCCGCCACCCTCAGTGCATGTGGCCAGTGCCTTAACCACTATGCTATGGGCACCTAGCATACATAATCTTTTTTTTGTTTAGCTGAGTTATTACACACTCCTTAGCAGGACATAATATTTTAAAAGAATGATTTCTTCACATAATTTGTTAATCATTTGGGTATGCCATGCATTTTGTATCTCTCCTAATTATCTTTTGGAAAGAGGCAGAATAATTTCAAAAATAATGGTATATAGAAGAGGAAAGAAGATAAATGTCAAAGGTTGCCTATTAATTGGCCGCTCTGCCCCCATATATTATTTTCACATGATAATTTGGCTACATGAGTGATGATCTCTGATACTGATCCCTGTTCTCTCTTAGGAAAGTTCTCTGGACAGCTTTGTCTTTTATTTTTGTAGTTCTCTGGAAAACAGAATGGAGAGAACAGAACACTTTGGGATATTTTTGAGAATGCATTCTAGGATGCACCTGCTTCTGTGAATTCTGGTGCTAATCCTCCTATCATAACTAGAGATTTTAGGCAAGTCAGCACACCTTCTGTCTAGCCTACTTGATTTGCAAAATGGGGATCACAATAGGATGAAACTCAGTGAGTTGTCATGAGGATTAAAGATGTTCATGGGTATCATAGTACCTGGCACGTGATAAGCATCTGATGTAGTTGAGCTATTTATTATCATTTTCTTCATCATCTTCTTCCTTTCCCTTCCATGTCTCCACATGGACATGGTTAATAATAATTCTGTTATTCTTTGGGATGGTGTGCTGGATTCTAGTAATATTGGTTTGTTGACATGGGGAAGTTAGCTGCATCCAGTGAATGGTTCCCTCCTGCTTCTTCATCCACTTAGGTGGGAGATGGGCAATGGGGTTTTAAAAAAGAAATAGTTTGAATAATTCAGAGTTTTTCACTCTTCCTATTCAAAACAGGTTTAGGTTATGGTCAAATGTAATTATAGGCTTAATAAAAGATAAACACAAAAGCTCAGGGTGGAAGGAAAATGTGCCGGGAATTTTGCTATTTTCCATATCTGCTCTGTAAGTTAACTGGCCACAAAATATGATTGAACATTTTCTCTATGAGGAGATTTTTCTAGGGCCTACCAATGATGCAATAAGAATGAAGGAATTGCTTCTAGGTATTTTAAATTCTAGTTGGTGAAAAAAAAAACTAATACATATGAAACAAACTATACATTATATATTAGCACAAAATTTCTATACATATATACACAGTATTGCAACTGAATATTTTAAATAATTAACACCCTTCAAACATATATGTGTGTGTGTGTGTGTGTGTAGAAAATATAAAAACCAGTATGATTTGGAAGAATTTGAGAGTCTGGGAAGAAATGGATTTTGAGGTAGTTTTTTTTTTCTTTTTTTAACTTGCAAAATTCCCAGCCACAGCTGAAACAAGTTCATGCAAGTATTTGAATATTTAGATTGGAACCAAATCCAAACTTGAGAACAAGAGCAATATCTTTTCATTGTTTTGGTCTCATGTTCTCAGCCTGTCACCTTTGTCTTTAGGCAAACTCCCCCTACCCTCACTAGAGGTTACAGAATTTCGTGCATCATATCCATCTGGTTCTAGACCAGGCAAAAAAGAGTCTATCACTTCCTTAAAGTTTTTAAAGTAAGGAAAATTTTCTCAGAAATTTCCACTAAGCCTTCCTTTATGTTTCATTGGCTAAAATTTCATGCCTAAACCAATTACCAGAAAAGGAAATGAGACAACCAGGGTTGTCTTAGATGAGTCCAGACCAATTCTTTGGAGCTGCATCAAGAAGGACATGACACGTGGAGAGGGGTGGACACCCAAATAAAACTGGGGCTCACTTAGGAACTAGAAAGAATGGAGACAAGGACACGTGTTTTAGACATCAATACTAGCTATTACCTTTGGCTTACCAGTGATACTCTAGTGTTCTTATACTAAGTATATAGTAGATATGTTTATGTACTTACTTTTATGGAAAAAAGAAAGAAAAAAATATTTTAACGTTATGTTCTGTTTCGTCTACTCAGCTAATAGAGTTCTTATGATTTGCTTCTATCAATTTCAGGCAGAGCACAACCAACATGTCTTTGGGCCAAGCATTAAAATCTTAATGTCAAAAACCGATTAGAATTGGTTGGCCACTGCTTCTTTCCTGGCAATGGGTCAACTTACTGCAGTATTGTATTAAATATCCCTTCAAATTCAAGAGCCAAAAAATGATGTCCTTTGGAACTGATACTTTTAAACAGTATCCAAATTAATGGAAAGTGCCTACACTAATAAAATAAAACCTCAGAGCTGTGGCAGGAGGTGATTGGCAGAAACACCGATGGCTTGATGCATCTGTCTCCTGAAGACATAAATGGATTCCTCCTTGGTAAAAGAGAATGAATAACTGTGGCTGAAGCTAAAGCACTAGGCTAAGGAAAATGACTTCCTGCCTTTTGCCAGAGTGCCTAGGAGCACAATTTTCAGTCTGATATCTTTGTAGCTACTAAATTAAGATCCTGGCTGTAAAGATAAGAAAGATTCTGTGCCTGCATTCATAAATACAACACCATTTAGTATTCAGTCAGAGAAGATATGACAAAGGGGTATTGTAACTTTCTCCCTGATTTATGAGGGTGTGGAGTTAATGGATGTATTGATTTGTACATTTCTTTGTTTGCTCATTCATTCATCAGTTCATTCATTCATGCATTCATGGATTACTTGAGAATATCTGCTCTTTCCCTGGCACAGTTGTGTGCAGGGCATGCTAACGTTTGTGGAGGCCAAAGTCCTAGGTTTGAACCAGGTATTGAGCAAGGAAGGAAGCAAAGGGGAGCTATTCCATGCACTCTAATTAGATCTCTGTATAGTTTCTTCCCAGCACTCCCACAATCCTGCAAGTCTGCTATCATAATTTCTACTTGTAAGAACGCAAAACAGAGGCTCAGGGGTTAGGTAACCTGTTTAATGTGCCTCTCATTGTTGGTGACTGGCTTTTCAACTTGGGATTGTTATTCCAACTAGGATCTTTGCACCGCAAAGTGGATTGTTCTCTACATTAATCACAGACTTTACCCTCATCCCTAGACCTCTAGAGAGATTTTCTCTCAAATCTCTAAAGTTAATTGTTAGATCTAGGTCTCCAAGATGCATGACTAGATCCAGAATAATCCAGCACAATTTACAAGAATCGTATATCCCAAAGCTGCTGTCAGCTGATGGTAGTAGTAATAGGAAACTCTGCATTCAAGATTAAAATTGTGCTTACAGAATGAACAAATGGACTCTGAGTCAGAGTGTTTGCAGGTTTGCCAGAGTAATAAAATATGAGTTTGATATATCCATGACATATTATCAAAAGTGTCTTCTGCAGGCTATTTCTGGCTTTTCCTTAAAGACTTAGTGGAGTTAGGTGAAATTAATAGAAATATTGCCCTCATACAAATGAGATGTTACCAAAATATTTTGCATTTGTGTGGCACATGCATTTTTGTCATTAAATGCTTTTCAATCCAAGGATAGAACAACTCAGTGACAAGTATGGGGCAAATTCTACTCTTCCCATTGGTGAGTGAAGAACCGGTTCCAGAGAACCCAAGTGGCCTCATGTATTCACATAATCCCAGAGCAAATACATTGAGAGTTTCTCCCCTTTGTCTAATTATTGGACTGAACGAATGAGTCTGAGATTGCAAATAATGTTTTAGGTAGATTTCCTGTATCTTGAGTTACAGTTATTTCCTACTCAAGATACAGGAAGAGTCCATTTGTTCATTCTGTAAGCACAATTCTAATCTTGAATGCAGAGTTTCCTATTACTACCATCAGCTGACAGCAGCTTTGGGATATACGATTCTTGTAAATTGTGCTGGATTATTCTGGATATGTCACTAAGTGCTTATCATTTGGTATATTGACACCTTACAGTCTTAGCTAGAATTGTCATCAAAGTAGGCAGTGCCTGTGGCTGAAAAGAGTAGGGCGCCATCCTCACATCTGGAGATGGAGGGTTCAAACTCAACCCTGGCCAAAAACTGCAAAAAAATTTGTCATCAAAGTATTGAAAAATCTCCTGTGTTTCTATTGGGGTATGATGACTCATGAGGGATGAGTTTAATAACCCATAAATCAATATATATACTTTTAACTTAATGGTATATTTTAATGCAATATATCTAAAATATTATTTCAACATGTGTTAACATAAAGAAGTTAATAATGAGATATTGAGATGTTTTACATTTTTTCTTTTTTTAATTTTTAAAGTTACTTTTTATTTACACTTGTTTTTATTTTTTTTTAATTAAAACATAACTGTGTACCATTATGGAGTACAATGTGCTGATTTGATATACAATACAGAATGCTTACATCAGACTGATTAACATAACCATCATCTCACTTACTTATTTGTTGCGGTAAGAAATTTATACTATACTCTTAGTTTTGACATGCACCCTTGCATTATGCACAAGAAGTGAGGTCCCACCAAAGACCCTCCCTCCTCCCACCCTCGCCCCTCCCCTCCGCTCTCCCCCCTCTCACTTCCTTCTTTCTGGACTGTATTTGTATTTTGTTATTCATATGGATGTGTAGGTGATCAACATATTTCTACCATCCACCAGCTTTTACTAAGAGCAAGGCACATCCACCCTAATCTTTTGAAGATAAATGATAACATACAACAGAGGACATTTTTTACATAAATTATCTCAGTCGTGACAGGTAATTTTTGAAGTATTATCTATTATTCTTATTTTATAGTTAATTGAGACTTACTGAGATTAAATCATGAGTCTCTCAGGTAGACGGGACACATACAGGATTTAAAACAAGATCTTTCAACTTTTACACCAACTCTGTTTACTGAACTGCTCCTTTGCTTGGCATTTAGCCAAAAATACCAAGTCAACAAACAAACAAGAGGAGAACTTTTATGAGAGTGTCTTGGTATATGCTGTATTTTCTTGCTATATTTCCTAATAGTGCTATTCTAAAGTCAAACTTATTTCAGAGATTTAAACTCTTTTACAGCTCTTATTAAATTTACTAGCCCAGAAGTAGATTTAGATATTTGAATAAGAGAGACAAAATAGATTGAGAACTTGGATGAATGCTAACTTCATAATTAAGCACGGAATGCTTCTGCAGCTGTAATAAAAATATTTATAAATTGCTACAATGTGTATAAATGCCAAGTGGGATGATAATGGATTAGGTGAAAGTTCTTTCTTTCATTATTGACATAGAGTCTCGCTTTGTTGCCTTTAGTAGAGTGCTGGGGTGTCACAGCTCATAGCAACCTCAAACTCCTGGGCCCAAATGATTCTCTTGCCTCAGCCTCCTGAGTACTGAGACTATAGGAGTCTGCCACAAAACCCAGTTCACTCTAGGGGTCTCACTCTAGAGCAGGCTGGCCTCAAATGCCTGAGCTCAGGCAATGCACGCATCTCAGCTTCCCAGAGTGCTATGATGGCAGGTGTAAGCTACCACGCCTGGCTGGATGAAATTTGTTTTTGTCCAAAATTCTTTTCTGTCCAGTGTCACATACACCTCTAATTTTACCCACACATCATTAACATGTCTCTGCAAACACTTCAGTTAGTAATTGGGAAGGACTTTACGTTGGGGTAGATAAGCCTGCATTCTCTTATTTCTCAAAAGAAGGTATTGATGGGATCGGCGCCTGTGGCTCAAGTGGCTAAGGCGCCAGCCACATACACCTGAGCTGGTGGGTTCGAATCCAGCCCGGACCTGCCAAACAACAGTGATGGCTGCAAACAAAAAATGGCTTTTTTGGTGCCAGTGATGGCTGGGCATTGTGGTGGGTGCCTGTAGTCCCAGCTACTCAGGAGGCGGAGGCAGGACACTCTCTTGAGCCCAGGAATTGGAGGTTGCTGTGAGCTGTGATGCCACAGCACTCTATCCAGGGTGACAGCTTGAGGCTGTCTCCAAAAAAAAAAAAAGAAGGTATTGATATTTTGTGTGGTGATATGTCTATAGGAGAGTGCTTGTATCATACATACCATTTATGTGAATGAACATAAAACACGCCATATACTTAATATACGGATTCCATAAAACCTAATAGCTTTACATTCATTTCTCATATCTTCTCTATTGTTACTTTATAGGAATTTTCCATTGTGCGTATTAAAGGTCAGAGGAACAAGTAAAATCAATCTTAGGACTACATTTATAAGCCGAGTCATTTTTTCTTTGCCATTCATTAGGTTTCAGACCATCACTGCTCCACACAAACCCTGAATGGAAGCAAAACGTAGTAAATATTTTCAGAAGAGGGGTTTTTATTTTTTGCCTTCTCTTGGAAACCTGAATCAATACTTGACCTTTTCACACACCTATCAAGATAAAGTGGAGTCTTTCTTTGCAGGCAGAGAACTATGAAGTATGTGGTAAAATTCATTTGTCTTGACAGTTCTTTGTCCTTGGGGCACTGTGTGTGTGTGTCTGGCTGTGTGTCTGGGTGTGTTTGTGTTTGTGTGTGTATGGGTTAGCTGGATGGATATACGTGTATATATGTGTTAGGTGGTGTGTGTCCATGTGTGTGTCAGGTATGCTTCTATGTGTATGTATTTGAGTACATACACATATGTGTTAGGTATGTGCGTTTATATCACCTCTTGAGCTGATCCATCTACTCCTAGTCAGCAATATTGGAACCATCAGTAAATGTGAATAATACTGTACTGTTCACACAATCCTTTCAGCTGTATCGTGTCATTGGAGTCTTCTGATTCCAGGAAATAGATAGAATTTAAATTACGGGAAGATAAATACATAAGATATAAGTATAAATAATTCATTGATGCTGGAGAACACAGGTCTTTGCGGCTGGTAAGCCGTAAGGTACAGATCCCACGAGTGCCTGCTGACTTGGAACTCCAAAGAGGGCCTTCCAAGGTGCCCTGGAGAGGCAGTGACCTGGTGAACAAGTGGTCTTTCTCGCATCCATCCTACCCCAAAATGCCACAGGGGGAACAGCAGGAAATAACTGTGTGTGAATGTATCCTAATGACTGAAATTTGCTTATTGCTTGACCTAACTCTTACAATACTTATTTGAGCCAAGGTACTTCTTTAAACTGCAGCCAAAGAAAAGAAGATGCATGGGTGCAAAATTAGGAGGTGAAAGTGCGTTTCTTTGTGTGTTTCTTCTCTCAGGTGTGCAGGCTCCCGACCTCTGATGGAAATGTTCTACGCGTGAATATTGCTTTGCATTTTCGATGCTTTTACTTTCCTTTGAGCAGACCTTTGTGACATGGGCCTGGAGAGTGTGGAGGTCTGGAAATATGTGAAGGTTTGCTTCTAAACGTGGCTGATCTTTGGTGGTGCACTAGGTACGAAAGGAACTGTGTCAGGATGCTTGAGCACGGTCAGTGTGTATCTCAGAAGGATCACGGGGTGAATTGTATCTCATCCACTGAGTAATTAAATGACATCACACATTTTCTTCGTTGTCCTGATATGTAACTACCACCTTTTTATAGGAGCAAGAGTATCCATATCTTATAATATTATAATGAAAAGTATAATTAATGTGTCTAAAATTGAAAAGAGGGTAGCAGTAAAAAGTGGTGACTGAAATTATGGCCCTTTACAATTTGTAAGGGAGTATGCATATCGGTCCTGAGTGACCACCTTTATGATTTTTTTAGGAGGAGCCAGTCTTGCTTTTGTATTTCTTTCTTGCAAAATTACTTAGGCTTTGCAGAATGCAATACTACTGTGTGTGGCATCCCAATGAGAGTAAAAGATTTTCTTGGATTTGAGACTACCTAAAGATGAAAAGACACATCCGTCTCACTTGTAGAACTTAAATTAAAACTACAGCTCAGGACATAAGTGAAGATGTGCAAATACAGTTCATTTCTGAATTGAGAAAAAGACTTTTATCCCATGTTTATATGAAGATCACTGTGGGTTTTTGTCTTCAGTCCAAATAAATGGTTAACTAATCTACAGAAATAGGCAAAGTCAGAAGACTTTAAACTACTCTGTCTAAATTGAGAAGAGATGAATATTGTATCAGGAAGAAAGGCAATATCATGCTATTTGGGCTCTTTAATGAATACCCTTTTATTTTGAAATTTCAAAATAATCATTCCTTTTTTAAAGAAGGAGTCTTTGAAGGAAAAAAATGTAATGATTTCTGGCCTTTTTAAATGAACAGAACCGTTAGTATGTGGAGATATCAAATTATTTTATCTAGTTTTCTGACTGCAGTTTTCTAGTAAAAGTCCTTATTTGAGTTGTGTTGTGTGTACATATACATGTATGCAATATATTTCCTATAGACATACGTATTTATGTGTAGTGTATATAACTTTTAACTTTTTATATAGAAAAAATACTACCTTTTTTTTACCCTGATATGCTACAACATTTGATCTCACTTTTTTTGAATGCATAGTATAATTTGGAGTCACTTTGTTTCACTTTTGAATGAACTGTGGATTCCATGCATTTTATGTACTGTATGCTGTTATTTGGAAATGAGACTAATTTAACTTAAGCCAACAAACTATAATTGACAGTTTGCTGGGATACTCCTGGGAGTATAGAATGCAAAAAAAAAAAAGTCACTGTCCTTGTCTTTTCTGTGATCTGAAGCAGTGTTTGTTTCTTAAGTGAGGGCAATTTTACCTTCCCATTGTAAAACAATGTTTAAAGATATATGTTATTTTGATACATTATTGATACATAGTAATTGTCAATACTTATGAGATACATGTGATATTTGATACATGCGGACAGTGCATAATGATGGATGGGGGTAGTTAGGATATCCATCACCTCAAACATTTTTCAGGGTCACGGTTGAAGGGGAGGTGCTACTGTTACCCAGCGTGCAGACATCAGAGATGCTACGAAGCATTTTACAACACAGTCGGCAGCCCTATGAAAACAAAAACGGTCATATAAAACCCAAAAAGTCAACTGTGCTGAGGTTGAAAAACATGTTCTACAGGGTGAGAAATATCTAATGCGTTTTATAAATGCTATTCTAGGAACATGAATGACATATGGGGGAACTCTGAGGAAGAACTGGGGGTGGGACGGAGTGGAAGAAAGCTTTGTGGAGAAAATTCCATTGGGCTTGAGATGGAAGACTGAGCCTGGTACAGCCAGGGGAGGATGGAAAGGCGGAGGCGCATATTCTGGTTAGAGGTGCAAAGATGAGAAAGCACAGGAGGCTGTGTATGGCCATACAACCCTGAACATACCTGACTGCATCTGGTATTAGAAGCTAGGAAGGGTTGGGCCTGGTTAGTGTCTGGAAGGGAGAAAGCATAGAAAAGTGACACAAGGCTTTTACTATATGCAATTATTACACAGGTAGACTTTGATTCATGGTTCCATAGAAATGGGGTTAACATAACTCCAGATTTTTTTTTGCTTTCTGTGAATTTCAAGCTGCATGTGTACAACCTCTTTAGAGAAGAGACGTAAAATCAGTTTCTACTAGGAGGAAGACACTTTCCAGGCTCCCTAACTTCCATTGCCCTACCATGAGGTCAGGGTACCTACAGATTGCTAATATTTTTCAAATATTTCTAGACCTATAACTCAAGAAAATGGCTTAAACACCTAGAATCCTCTAGAACAGTGGTTCTCAACCTTCCTAATGCCACAATGTATTTTCATTGTTAAAAAGGGGTCGCAATCCACAGGTTGAGAACCGCTGCTCTAGAAGATAACATGACCCTTCTGTGTAGACCATAGAGAATGTCAAGACCTTCAAAAGCAGAAAACACCACCACCACCAAAACAAACAGACAGCAACCCATCCCGTCCCCAGTTTGGAAGGTATTACTCCCTGACCGAGACTATGAACTGTGGGAATCCCACCCCAAGAAATTATTCATTGTGTGGTTTTTGATAAGTGATAGAATCTCTTTTTGCTTCCACTTTCTGCTCTTAAAATGGGTGTAATGATTATCTATCTCATGAGATTGTTTTGAAAAATAAATATCATACCATTTATAGCTTAGCATGTAATAGGTGCCGAACCTTAGTTCCTTTCACATTCCACGTTACAGTCTGAAAACATGGGCATTGGTTTAAAGACCGGTCAGTTCTGTGTTTTGGGAGACACTCTTCCTGGTAGGCAGAGCAGACATTGCAAAAGATAACTGTATAATAGGAAAACGCTAAGTGCTCTGGGCAGATAATGAGGCTGTTTAACAACCATTCAATTAACAAAATGAAACAAGTATGTTACACTGAGTGGGTGCTCTGTTGATGCCCATGGTAGACATGGTGATTTTAAAAGGTGCATATTTAAATTAGTAAAAAAAAAAAAAAGAGAGAGAGAGAGAGCGAGTGACACAGAAAGAGAGAGAGAAAAGGAAGAGTTATAGACTGGGGGAGGAGGGGTAGAGTTGAAAGCAAGCAAGATTAGTTTATATTGAGGAAAAATTCAGTCTCTTCAGTAATTAAATGACAACCATAAACTCCATCTGGGAAAATCACATCCTTTTCTCTCCCACTGAGCAGTTGGTATTATTTCTCCTTGCTATTGAGATTCCTGATTAGTCATGGCAGAAATGTAAACAAAGTTTTCTGCCTCCTCTGAGCATAATCAATGCTAGAATTAATATGAATATACATCTGGCATATATATATTTTGTTTCTATATATACCGTTTGTTGCATATATACCTTTTGTTTGTTACATATATACCTTTTCTTTCTAATGTTTATTTATTCGTTTCAAATTTCATTAATAGTGAATTTTATCATCAAGGAATTATCTACTTTTGTAATCTAAGAAAGATGACCATTAAAATGTCATGCTTTTATTTAAAGCCTCATAAATAAATATGAGGGCCCCATACAAAATTAGTAAGACAGCAAAAGTTATCTTTCAGTTTCTTTTAGTTAGAATCTTTTCCTCTGGAACAAATAAGTGTTAGGAATGAGGAAAACCATGTTTCTGTTTGTATTTATGCTATTGATAAAAAAAAGAGATGATTTTCATCACAGTTAAGTAAGAAGAATGAGTCTGTTGTGTAGGCCATAGAAGGGTCTAAATGAAATGTCAGCATTCTCATTTCACATCCCTTAATCACTACAGAGGCTAAGTACTAAAGGAAAAGTCTGCAAAGTTAACCAAAGACAAACTAATAATGATAATTTATTAGTGGAAAAAGTGTAGACCGCTTTTATTCATTAATTTTTTTTCTTCCCACAGTAATTAATAAAAAGCTAAGACTTTAACAATCTATGTCATGAATAAAAGGATTTACAGTTTCCAAATACTTAAAATAGATTTTACAATACTGATATAATAATAAAATGGTTAAAAAAATATATAAAAACAGTAAGCCTGTATTGAACACTGAGCCCTAAGCACAGAACTAGTAGTGATATCTTATTTAATACTAAATACAACTCTATAAAAGTGATAATATTTACATTATTACTCATATTCTACACTTGAGGAAAATGAACCTTGGAATACATGAATAATTTGATTGAATCCAAGCAGCCAGACATGATGACAACATCAATTTGATTGTTCAGCAAATCTTCAATTGTTTTTAAAGAAATAGATTGAAAAGGAATAAAAGAGAAAACTATTAAAGTGCATCACATATTATAAGGTTCAGCTGGTGAAATTTTTCCTACAGTTTTGAAAAGATTACAAGGGGGTGAGGAGGGAGGGTTGTGTCACACTCTGAAATGAATTTCTGACTAGGAGGAAGGATAGATAAAGTAAACATTTCACAGCATCTACACTCAAGAATACTCTTTTGTTGTTGTTGTTATTGTTGTTGCAGTTTTTTTTGGCAGGGGCTGGGTTTGAATCTGCCACCTCCAGCATATGAGGCCGGCGCCCTACTCCTTGAGCCACAGGCACCACCCAACATTCAAGAATACTCTTACCCGCCCCACCTCTGTAGTGCTATTTGTTACCTCATCCAAACAAAATAAATATAAATGTCTTATTTTTTGTGTTGCTGAGTGACTCAGAATATTTAATGGCCTAAAAGAATGAATCTTGCTTCATATCCCAGCTAACTCTGTTGGGTTAATAGAAGTCAGACTAGATGGCACCCTGATTCCAGACAGCACAGCTCACTAATGGCATATTGGAGAGCAGAATATCCGCAGCCTACTACTGTAGGTGTTATGCCTTTCACTAATTTCGTTTTTCCTTTTTCTCCTAGGAGTTGAGGATCACATTAATAAAGCATCAGAAATAAACATGCATAGGCAGTCAACACCTCCTACCTGACTATCGGTAGCATATGTGGGCTTTTCCATTATAATCAAATTAAAATTGTGACCATCAGGTCCAGAAATTTTGCCTCTTTGGCAAAACACTGTGTTTAGGTATATGCCAAGATTCTTAAAGAAGACTGGGCTTTTAATATAGACGAGAACAAAAAGATACTAATTCCTAATTGATATAGTCTCATATGAAAATAATAGGTTAAAAACTGAAAGAGTTTTCAAGTGAAATGGATGGAATTATATTCTTCAGAGAAGGGAGAGGTAAGAGGTAACTGACTTAGTTGAGAACTAAGTGAGGACATTAAGTACACATTTTAAGTAGTGTTAGGGATATAGCCAAGACTGAGGAAGACTTGGTCAATATTGAAATGCATACTGGGCTAATGGGTGAAAAAAATCAGATTGTCACAACAAAACTCACAAACCAAGGAGCTGAAGAATGAACTGCTGACTTGCTGAATGACTCCTTAGGGCCCATTGATGTTATAATGCAATTCTGCACTAGTTATTCAAGAGCTATTTATTGGAAAAATGTCCGTTTATGCAGTTGTTCCAATTCAAGTGCAATGGAATAGATTATGTTGATATCTTCAGTATAATATAAATGGTAATCATCAATACTTTAGGGTTGAATTCTTCTCCTTCCTTGAAGCCCATTCAGATATTTTAAGTCAGCCCCAATGAATGACATGTCTCTTTTTAAGAATCTAAAATATATGTAGAGTCTAAGGGTAAATTTCCCTTTGCCTTATGAAGGTTTGTAGAAAATCAGCTCACAAAAGGCAGGTTCATAGGCAGGAAGGCAAACCCAGAGTAATTACCCCATCACTCATTAGGGTACAAGTTATTATATACTCTTCTTCTTAGGGAAAATGAGTTGAGAAAGTGTGGATGATTTTAGGGTACATGAAGTGATTTTTAGGGGATTAAATGGGCTTGAAGAACATACAATGACATGAGAAAAAGTCTGTTGGGCCCCTAGAGCAGACAATGATTTGTGGAGAAAGGATGTCCCAGTGTGTTGACAGAATGCAGTCTTTCTTCCTGTGACATGAGTTCAGTTAGTGAAAACTCAAGGAAGGGGCGAGAGTAACTGTTTTCTTCATGAGCAGGTCTGGACTTCACACAGATAAGGGAACTGGAGAGAACAGCTTGTGCTTTGGGAGATAAACAATTAAGAAGGGCAGGGAGGGGGAGGTCTTGAGTCTTCTTCTTCAGTTCAATAAGGCAAAATGCTATATTTGGGGATACTGGTTTCCGAGCCCCAAAGAATACATTGTTGCATTACACTCAGCCCTGAAATACTGTTCTGACTTTTTTTTTTAATAATTTTATTAAATCATAATTGTGTACATTGGTGCAATCATAGGGCAGAATGTGCTTCATATACAATCAGAAACATTTTGATCGTACTGTGAGAGATAGCCCTCATAGCATTTTCTTAATCACTA
>CAUYRH010093605.1:0-15254 GCA_963574655.1 Perodicticus potto
CAGAACCCGTCTCCATGCGCAGCCGCAGAACCCGCCTCCACGTAGCCACCAAGCCCACCGGCACACGCAGCCGCAGAACCCGCCTCCACGCACAGCCACAGAACCCATCTCTGTGCACAGCCACAGAACCCGTCTCCATGCGCAGCCGCAGAACCCGCCTCCACGTAGCCACCAAGCCCACCGGCACACGCAGCCGCAGAACCCGCCTCCACGCACAGCCACAGAACCTATCTCCGCGCGCAGCCGCAGAACCCGCCTCCACGCAACCACCAGTCTTTGGACAAACGTTCCACTGCGTTACGTAGGAAGAAAGGTCTCTTCACCAAGTTGTGTTTGATCAGGTTAAGGAAAAGGGAGTGACTCCACAGTCCTACCTTTTATCTTCCTTAATTCTGCATGAACCATAAATTTAAATGTGAGACAGCAAACGAAAAGTCTGGTAGAGAAAAACACGGGAAGAATATGTCCCGGACCAGTATCTGGACAAAGATGCTTAAACTGGCGGCAGGAAGCACTCGGGAAACTGCCGATGTTGACAGACAGTGGAAGGAAAAGCTCAGCTCCAAGAGGGCGAGCGGGCAGGACGCAGCCCCTGCCGTGCTTCTGCCAAATAAACCAGCAGGGAAGGGCCAGCCGGACTGAGCGGGGCGAGGCGGCTAAGAGCGCGAGTGTGAACCAGCAACCGCCGAGAGGGGCGTCCTCCGTGCACGAACCACGTCCAGGGCACCGTGAGTTAAACCCTGAACTGCGGACACCTGCCAGGTTCCGGTGTGCTGCAGTGCCCGCGCCTCCGCTCACGGATTTTAATAGGTAAAGCCCCATTGAAAAAATGTTTTTCAGTATCTACTAAAGATAAAAATAAGGCCGGCTGCGGTGTCTTGTGCCTGTCATCCTAGCATTCAGGGAGGCCAAGGCGGTGGACTGCCTGAGCTTAGGGTTCGAGACCAGCCTTAGCCAGAGCAAGACCCCATCTCTAAACATAGCCGGGTGTTGTGTCGAGAGGCTGAGGCAAGAGGATCGCTTGAGCCCAGGAGTTTAAGGTTGCTATGAGCTGTGATGCCAAGACGCTGTACCAAGGGAGACAAAGTAAGAATCTATCTCTAAATAAATAAATAAATAAAGATAAAAACACACCTACTTTGCATTCCAGCAGATCCCCTGTGAGATTCACAGCCAACAAGGGCCACATTCCTGCTGGCTGAACCTGTTAAGTTTCCTCTGAGATGTACACCTATGATAGATGAGGCCTGCAATACAGTGTGTCTGGAGCTGCCCACCTCGGTGGCCAGGTGACATCTGCTGCACACAACAGCCTGCATGAACCTCCAGCTCTGGGCATCAGGCTAAAGCAGCTAGTTCCAATGTACAAACTGTGAGATCCTGTCATTCATATTTCAAAAGCAGGGAAAGCTAATCTTAGTGCTGGAGCTAAAGCGGGGACACCCTCCTGGGACCAAGTCTAGGGACTGGAAGACCTGTTTCTTGGCCACCCTGGGCAGTCCCTCCCCAGCCGGCTCCCCAGAGGTGGGACGGTGCAGCCCACCTCTCTCCCTGGCTCCACTGATTGCTCTTCCCTAACACCCAGAGTCATCCCCCTAAAAGCAAACAAAAATCTGTGTTCTGTTTGGTGGTGGGAAAAAGGTCATTTTTACCCTTTTTACATCCCAGCTTGGGGTCCTGCTGGAGGTGATAGGCATGCACCTGTCCTCATTTCCTCATCCTCTGTAGTGAGACCGGGCAGGTCCTCTACAAGGGAGTCTGCGTCTGTGACCAGCTGATGCATGAACTAACCTCCGTCATAGTCCTCGGGGATCGTCTCTCTTGTCACAAGCAGTATGTTGGTACAAAGTTCTCGCCTACCAAAGATGATTTTGGAGTGAAGAGCTGGTCGTAGTGCTGTCTATCTGGTTTCCCGGGAGGGGACAAGAAGTCATCCTGACACCCTGTGTAAGACCAGGTTCCCCTCCTGGGTCAGATGCCGACAGGCAGCTGCTCAGGGGCAGTGGTCCCAGGGCTGTTTGCTTGATGCATCTCGGTTACTGAGGATGGAACCTTTTCTGTCCACTCACTCCAAATTTGCGCAGATCCCTCTGCGAAGGGCCAGATTGTTTTCTATGCCCATTTTTAAGTATCTGTCATCATTTTCTTACTGATTTGTAGAAGCATTTTGTATGTAAGGCGCATTCACTTTTTGTCGTATAAATTCCAAATATTTCCCTAGTCGGCAGCCTTTTAATTTTATTTTGGCATACATAAGTCATAAATATTTATTTGTTCAAGCATCAACAGTTGTCATCTATAGTCTTTGCCGCTGTTACCGTGTTTCAGATCATCTTTCCTGAGCGGCTATTATATGTGACTTTTAAGCATTATCATGCAAGAAAATCACTTCTCATTTACTTTCTTTATGAGAATTTCAGAGATAACATTCTCACCTGTTAAATGTGGCAAATAGCATCACCAAGGCATTAGGAGCCTTGGGTTCCGGCTGTGTCCTCTGTCACATTTGCAGAGGGGTGGTCACTTGCAACAGAGCTGACCAGGGCTGTGGTTGTCAGCACTATCTGCATCTCTCTACTCCTCAGAGCCCTCAATGAGCGTAGGGCTGACCGCTGACTCTTGTTCTCAGAGTGGCCTGCACGGTCAGTCCACCTGTCGGAATAGGCAATTGGAATGATGTCCCCGAGAAGCTCCCCAGACAGGTGGCAGCAAGGTCATTCCAGGCAGGGCCCCAGGGGGAACCCCATCTGTTCAGGGCCCTCGCAGGGGAACTGGTCTAGGCAGAAGCATGCAGTGCCTCTGCACCCTTTCTGCTCAGCAGGGACATGTGGCCACCTCGATGGGGCTGAGCAGCCTTGGGCTCCTTCCCCTTCCACAGGGCCACCAGCTCCCACCTAAGCAAGGTGTCAGGGAGTGGAGCCAAGTGTGGGGTTGGAGACAGATTCATCCTTGTCCCCGGTGAAGGAATTCAGCCTGGGGACATCCTGTCCACACTCAGGCTGAGGACACCTCATCTGCCCTCAGGTTGGGGATACCCCACCTGCACTCAGGCTAGGGACACCCCGTCTGCACTCAGGCTGAGGACACCCTACCTGCACTCAGGCTGAGGACACCCCACCTGCACTCAGGCTGAGGACACCCTACCTGCACTCTAGCTGAGGACACCCCACCTGCACTCAGGCTGGGGACACCCCGTCTGCACTCAGGCTGAGGACACTCTACCTGCACTCAGGCTGAGGACACCCCACCTGCACTCAGGCTGGGGACACCCCATCTGCACTCAGGCTGGGGACACCCCACCTGCACTCAGGCTGAGGACACCCCACCTGCACTCAGGCTGGGGACACCCCGTCTGCACTCAGGCTAAGGATACCTCACCTGTACTCAGGCTGAGGACACCCCATCTGCACTCAGGCTGGGGACACCCCACCTGCACTCAGGCTGGGGACACCCCCCTGCACTCGGGCTGAGGACACCCTGCCTGCACCTCGTCTTCCTCCTGTTGGTACCTTCCTGCCGTGTCCCAGCAAAGGGGCCACCATGGCTTCCCCAATGGAATCAATTACTTCATGGCTACAGTCAGTTAAAAGTGAAATTAAATGAGTTCTGAACATTAATAGCAGGCTGTAACAAGAAGAACTGCCTCTTAATGGTGCATAGAACCCTGATGGAAATAAATTTCCTCGTGGGGGGTATGAGTCATGGGAGGGAGCACAAGAAGGAGTTTTATCTGCTGAATTAAAATGAAAATTGATTGCACAGCTGATAATTAATGATAGCACTTTTTTGATTAAAAATGAGTTCATTTAGCAAAGAAGCGGAGTGTATTAACATAGTACATCTAAAAATAGCACCCAGAAGAAAGGGTTCCTGTCAGGCAGACAGGTTACAGCTTACCAGGGCCGACACCTCTGGGCGTGAAATGCGTGTCTGGTTCAGGAGCCCCAGAGTGGGAGGCCGGGACATGGCAGCTTCCCCTGGCCAGACGCAGGGGCACAGGCAGAAGCCATCGGGCTCTGCAGACGCCACAGCATAGACGGGTCCAGAGAAATGGTGCAAAATGGGATATTAACCCCAGGAGTACCAACTGGGAAACACTTCACCACACCGGGCTATCCATTTTGTTTGTATATACATATATGCACAAAAATATGTATAAATTAAAGGAAATGTTTATATAGCTAAGTTCAGAAAGAAGCTGGGAGACCTTTCTGACTGAGAACAGCTAAAATGCCGGATGGATGTTAAAAGCCTTCTGCAAGTCTCAGCTGCACCAGAGAGAAAGGGCAGAAACGCCAGGGCCGTGGGCTTGCTGGGCTCCACCGGAGGGGCGAGATGGGCAGGACCCTGGTGGAATGAGTCCTGGGACCTGTGCGGGCTAGGACAGACATCTAGAAAGGCCAGGGACCCACAGAGGGTGACCCCAACATGTGGACCAGAGAGTCTAGTCCTCATTGGAGGGTCACGTCTCAGCAGCTGCTCTAGGTGACACCGAGAAAGGAGCAGAGAAAATACATCTCCTCTCCCCAAAAAGAAAGGCCAAGTATTTAGTAGGGCCAAGTTGTCAGTGCCACTGAGCAACCCATGGAGGCAAACTCCAGCTCACCGGACAGGGTGGGGGCTGATCCTCATGGGGTTCAGAGACCTGAGACTAAAAATAAGCAGCTTCAGGAAGAAAAAGGACACCTGGCACGTGAGTCAACAGAAGCAAAGAAATGTAAAGCCATCCCCAAAAGGCCTGAGAATATTGGGAGCATTCAGCTCAGGATTTAAGTAGGTATATTTTTTAAGTCAACAGCAAGGATTGAAAGCCCGTGGGAGGGACAAGGGACTGTCCGAGTTGGAAAGGAGTTTGGGGGAGAGAGAAACAGAGAACAGGGATCTAACATGGGCTGACACGTAGAAGTTAACAGGAAGAGCCGTCTTGGAAGTTTCCAGATGAAGCAAAGACCCTGGACACCCGGGGAGGCCCAGAGATGCGAGGAGCTGATGGGGGCCCGTGTGCCCATGGATTCACGGCGAGCAGCGCCAACTTGACGGCCTGAGCCCTCCCTGAGGATGGCACATGGGGAACCTGGATGCCACACTCAGGGAGCACACAGGGTAAATTCAAGTAAGTCCAAAAGGGGGCACATCACGGTGAAAACAGGAATCCCGGAACCCATACACTCTGCAGAGAGGGGCAGACCCCATGGAGGAGAGGCACTGCTACGGCCACCCCAGCCGCTCTGGAGGCCAGAAATGGAGGGTCTCCAATACACTGCAGGAAAATAAGCGCCAAATAAGACAGCAAACCCCTGAACATACCTTCGATAAGGACAGAGATACAAAGGTGTTTTCAGAGGAACAAAACCCAAGTTTGCAATTAGCTAGCAAACTTCTGTGTGTTTCCGAAACAGGAGACTCCAGAAGGGACAGACGCTGCGGCCGGCGTCTGCTGTCTCCTCTTCCTGTTTTCTTGTTCTGCTGACAACTGGCCGGTGTCAGAGCATCGCTATGCTGTGTCCCTGTCCCCTCCATCTGTCCTCAGGTGTCCCTGAGTCTTTCTCCATCCTCACACCCATAGGTCTCCACAATGTCCTCAGCAGAGATGTTGCCCTTGGTGACCATCGCTGGGCATTCCCCACCTGCTCTGTTCTCCCTGTGTTTGTCACCCACAGCTGCCCACATCTACCTGTGGGGTAAACTCACATACCAGGAGGTTTTTCCTCCACTGTCCTCATGGCTGAGCTCAGAGCCCAGTGCACTGCCAGGGCTGGACCAGTCCTGACCCAGAGCATCACTTCATTATGTTTCCAAAAGGGTTATTGTAAAAATATTAATAAATTCCTTGTAAAGGTAAGAAAACTGAGACCCAAAAGATGTGGTCATTTCCTCAGTCCTGAACAAATAATTCAGAACCCTTGATTTGGACCCAGACCTAAGTGACCCCAGAACATGAGCTCCAAGCCCCAGAGCTGCGCCAATGCCACACCCCAGCTGAGGCCTTTTCCTGGCAGCAGTCTGTCACCCTCCCTCAGGTCCCCCACCTCCCATTCCGTCTCCAGCCACCTACCTCCTGCCTCCCACTTCCCACTTCCCTCTGCCCACCTCCTCGGGGCTCTGGTAGGACCCAGCCTTTCCTTTGCTGAGGCTGCCTCTCCCCACCAAAACTGCCCCTGGGCTCTCTCAGAGCTTCCCCAAAGCTGTCCATGACAACTCCAGGTCCAAAGTGACCAGCACACCCACGACTGTGAGTGACTATGGCAGGCACTGTTTTAAGCAGACAGCTCTCACCCTATGTGACTCTCCCAACAGCTCTAGGAGGAAGGTGCTGTCCTTACTGGAGAAGGAAATAACTTGTGCACAGACACATGATTTGTGCATCTCAGAGATGAGTTTAAAACCAGACAACCTACTGCAGCTGTGCCCTTCAGAGCCGAAGGCTAGGGTGGGGGAGTGAGTGGATGGTTGGAGGGTGGGAGGGATGGATGGATGGGTAGGTGGGTGAATGGATGGATGGGTGTAGCGGGAGGGATAGGTGAGTGGGTGGGTGGGTTCATGGACTAATTTGTGGGTGGGTGGATGGATAGACGAGTGGAGGAGAAGATGGATGGATGGACAGATGGATGGACGGACGGACAGACAGATGGATGGATGAGTGGATGGATAGATGGACAGACAGACGGATGGATGGATGGATGGACAGAAGGACAGACAGATGGATGGATGGACGGATGGATGGATGAGTGGATGGATAGATGGATGGATGGATAGATGGATGGATGGGTGGACAGATGGACAGACAGATGGATGGATGAGTGGATGGATGGATGGATGGATGAGTGGATGGATGGATGGATGGATGGATGGGTAGATGGATGGACAAATGGACAGATGGATGGATGAGTGGATGGGTGGATGGATGGATGGATGGACAGATGGACAGACGGATGGATGAGTGGATGTTGGATGGATGGATGGATGATGGATGGATAGATGGATGGATTGATGGACAGATGGACAGACGGATGGATGGATGGATGGACAGACGGACAGACAGATCGATGAGTGGATGGATGGATGGATGGACAGATGGATGGATGAGTGGATGGGTGGATGGATGGATGGATGGACAGATGGACAGATGGATGGATGAGTGGATGTTGGATGGATGGATGGATAGATGGACGGATTGATGGACAGATGGACAGACGGATGGATGGATGGATGAGTGGATGGAAGATGCATTAGATTTTATAGGACTGGGCTGATAAGGTCCTAATGTCCCCTGAGAGAGATGTGACTCTGTAGTCTCAGAGGGCACCTGGATGATGGCCTGGGGACGTGAAGGAACTCGGCCTCACTGGCATTGCCTTGGAGACCCTCATGCCTTCCCAGTGCTGGGCTCCTCACCTGCCCTAGGTTCTCTGGCTCCACCCCTGCTTCCATCTCTGTGACTCCTTTGAGTCCTAAGGCTCCCTCCCTCCTCCCACAGATTTTCATCTCACTTTTCATGAAGCCTACAGTGGACGCACCAAAGAGGCTTTGTGGGCTGCACCAACTTGCTCTGTACAGTGTCAGAGAACTCAAACTTTCCTCCATAAACCTGCGTATCAGTCAGCAGCCACCTCTCAAGGCAAAGCTCTTCTGTGGGTGAAAAAGGAGCAGAAAGGGAAGAACGTTTGTGCAATTAACCTGGACACAGCTCAGACGCACGCAGCCCTCGTCCTCTTTGTCTGGGCTCTCAGCAAGTCTCCTGTGTGCTCACCTTCGGGTGGGCACCTCCAGCCAGGGCGTCTGGAACGAAGCGTGTCCACCAGGTGTGTCTGTGTGTATAAATGTGCTTTTAAAATTCCTCCCTTCTGTTGTCACCAAGCAATTCAATTGTTCTCGTATGGAAGAAAAGGAAAGAAATATAAAGGCACGTAATTAGTAACATATTAAAGGAATCTAATGACAGCGCATCAGGTGAAAATGCAAATGGCCCAGGTGCCTCCGCAGATGAAGGGCTCCGAGTCAGCTGCCGGTCCTCTGGGCTGCTGTTAACATGCAGACAGGAGCCAATTATCCAGCAGACACTTCACAAACGCTCCAGGTGGGTCTGCCCGGCTCACACGTGAGCTCCCACTGCCTGCCGTGGAAGCAGCTCTCAGACATCTGTGGAGATTTCCTCCCAGAGAACTTGAGATGAAAGTTCAGGGAGAATTGAGAGGATCTATTTCTGTTTCTATCCCAGGTAGGGAGCTTGTGGCACCAGCGCTGCCCCTCTGTTCTGTATCGGGAACGGCTTAATACCTGAGAGACTTAGATGGGACAGGCAGCCCTACCTCCCCCGGGACCTCTCAGGAGAAGCCTCCCCCAGCAGAGCCACATGGCTGGGGGGCTCAGGGCTGCTGCGGGCAGGTGAGGGTGACTCTGGTGCCTGATTGGGTGGGGAGACTTTCAGGGCCCTGTCCCTCATCTTCCTGGGTGGCCCCAGCGCAGACCCAGCCCTGTAGAAGGAGGCAGCCGCCACGCGAGGACAGTCTGACTGCCATGTCACGGTGAGGTCACAGCTGGGGGAGCGTCAGGGAAGGGCCAGAAATTTCCACGGGCTGAGCGAAGCCTGAAGTGAAAACGAAGCGTCATGTCGGATCAGTGGAGAATGTTAATGTGAAAAGTTTGAGAAGGTTTTAGTAATTAGGTTAAAACTTTTTTTTTTCAGATATCAAATTTAGAATTTTTTTTATTATTAAATCATAGCTGTGTACATTAGTGCAACCAAAGGGTACAATGTGCTGGTTTAATATACAATCTGAACTATTTTCATCAAACCGATTAACATAGCCTTCATGGCATTTTCTTAGTTATTGTATGAAGACATTTGTATTCTGCATTTAGTAAGGTTCACCTGTACCCTATTAAGATGCACCGTAGGTGTCGTCCCACCAATTACCCTCCCTCCACCCCAACCTCGCCCATTTTTCCTTGGCGTTTCAGGGGTCCGCTTCAGCGACTAGGTAAGAACATTTGGAACTGGCGTCTGAACCACTTTGACGTTTCCACCCACCACTATGCGCTGAAGTGCCACGACCCACAGGCACCTGCTTAGCCGTCAGTTCAGGCTCTGCGGTAACTAACAGGGGAGGCTCAGCTTTTCCCCCAGCACAGAGACGGCCCCAGACACAGAGTCACTCACTGCACCGTCTCCATATCCAGCACCCAGTTGATAAGTGGCTAACTAACGAGTCATCGCTGACGCGGCGGGAAAGCGAGAAGCCCAGTAGAGACAGAGGAGAGGGCAGCTTCGCCACTTAGCATGAATGATTCAGCCCCGAGCCTGAGCCGCCAGTTCAGGTGGGGGGTCCCAACCGGGGTGGGACAGTCAGAAGTCCTTGTGATTTCTGGCAGGAGACTGACGGCAGATCCTATAAACAAGCAAAATGTGCGTCCTGAATGGTGATGAGTGGTGCAGGGCAGCAGAGCCTGTGGGCACGCATGTGCACACACACGTGTGCCTACGGTTGTGGGTGTGCGTCTGCACACGTGCACACATCCACATGTATCTGCGTCTGTGTGTGTGCTCACACGGGCTGGCCGGGCAGAACACTGACCACCAAAGAAGGCACCAAATGCAGCGGGATGTAGCCAGCAACGGAGACAGGCCCAGAGTCGGGGCGACCGGTCAGTAGACACTGCCCGGCTTTGAGCTGGCTGCTGGGAAAATAGGATGTGGGAGTCTGTATCACATTATACAGACAATTCACAAAATCACAATTCCAGATGGATCCAGGCCTGAGAATGGACATGAAGAAAATAAGAATGAAGAAGGCTTTCAAAGCTTATGCACAGACTGGGAGCTGTGAAACATTTGGAGGCTTCATGCAATTTAAGAATATCATAAAGATATAAAAGAAAGGGGGAAAAAATGAAAACACATTGTCACATATACCATAGAAAAGGATTGAGGTCCTTAATATACAAGGATCTCTTGCAAATCATACAAAGATGAACAACCAAAGAGAAAAAGAGAACAGCACGGGACATGGCCGGGGAAGTTTGCAGAAAGTGGCGAGTGAATGGCTGAAGAGCTGAGGGAGAGGCTCGCAACGCACCTCGTGGGAGACAGGCGGCGCCTTTCTCCCTCAGGATTGGGAATCCCGTGTCGGCAGGAGACAGGCGGTGCACTATCTCGGGACTCATAAAGGGTCCAGCTGTTCCATAGGACAACGGACAACTTCTGTGCACCGTAAAATGTGGGTGCCTTTGACTCGTAAGTCCAGGTCTAGGAGTCATCTCAAAATAAACACATTTGCACAAGTGCACAAAACCTTGGTGACCAAGTTTATTAGAGTGTCTCAGAAACCAGCAAAAAAAAATGCAGAAGCCTCTTGCCCACTGAAGACACAGGAAGTAGATTACGGCCACACTTCCACCATTACTGCAACAGCAAGGCGTTCAAATGATTTCAGATAAATGGCAAACTATTAGATGATAAAAATCAATACATAAATCATTAAGCCAACTTGGGTAAAAAAAAAAAAAAAAGTGTCTTCTGCACATGTGTGACTGTAAATATATCCTATTTTTCCAGGAGAGATTTCCAATGTGCAGAAATCACTGATGGAGACAAGTCTGTGCTCTGCTAAGGACAGTCAGTGGCACAGCATCTTGGCTCAGAGGACGTGGCTGAGGATGGCCGAAACAGGACCCTGAGTCCAGGAGCACAGGCTATCTGTGCTGTCCTGACCAGGCACCTGCCCCAGTCGGGACACAGATGAAGTAGAGGCTGGTCAAGCCCTGCCTGTCCCCCCAACCATCTGCCCACAGCTATCCCCGACCACCGACCAACTCCCCTTCCCCCCCAGGAATTTACACTGGCCTTCCTCATGGGCTGTCCAGACAAGGAAGCCCGGCCCAGCTGTCACACTGACACGTCGCCCCACGTGCTGCTTGGTGGATCTCGGCCGTCTCTCTCCTCCGTCAACATCGTGCACCCCAGGAAGCACTTGGAGCCATGGTGCTGTGGTGACTGTCCTCTCTCTATCGACCCCGCCAGAATGGTGCCGTGGAGCCTCTGCAGCAGCAGGTACGGACAGACACGGAGGAGGGGCAGCAGAGCACTGTCCCCAGGTCCCGTCTCAACACTGCCGTCAGCACGTGCAGTCGACCTACAGGCTCACTTAGTGGGAAGCGCTGCCTCCACTCACTCCTGTGTGAATCTGTAGACCATTTATTGCCTTTTCTTTAAGAGACATGAGATAAATAAAATGGACTTTTTCTAAAGTGCTTGATAAACAGTTACTGGAAGCCCACTGTGTACCTGGCACTGTTAGCCATGGGGTTTCAGGTGCCTGGAAATTGAGGTGTGGGCTCCACCGGCCTCTGACGGAACCGAGGTCTGCCCGACACTTGCAGGTGACCTGAGGCCATTGTTATCCGTGTCTAGAAACAGCCACGGTGAGAGTGTTTGCAGAGCAGCTCTGCTGTGGCAGTGCAGCTGGCAGAGGCAGCCGTCAACTCTCTCCTGGTGGGTAAGTCAGGTTCCCCCAGTGCCCGTCTCCACGTAAGCCAGAGGACACTAAGCCCTGTCACCGGCTTTTGAGCTCGGGTGCTTTCCGAGATGCTCCAGAGCCTCTTCCTCTCCAAGTCTCCCCCGCCAATGCAGGAGAACCGCATCCTGGGAGGTGCCAGGAGGCTCCTTCGCAGGTGTCCGAGGGATTGTGCCCCAGTGCCAGAAACACTCTCCCATTGGCTCCCATGTGGAAATTTTCCACCCGACTCACTGTGCTTCTCGAGGGAACTCATAATCTGTGGAGATGGCAAGGGCAACACATATTTTGGCTGCTCTAAATAAAATTTCCTGGGATATGCAGATTCCATGGCTAAGTGCCTTTTTAAAAAAGCTTCCATCACACCATTTGCTCCCTATTGATGGCTGTTCCATTCTGTGCTGTAATGACATCTAGACGTTCGGCCAATCTTATGCCTCACTTCAGCTATTTCAGGAGGAGGGAAGCTTTCCAGACGCTTCCCTCTGCCACGGAGCCCTGAGAGTGTCGTGGCCGTGGCTGGGAGGCGGCCTCCCCCCTGCTGCCGTCTGCTCCTAACCTCGAGTCTGGGGACACACCAGCTGGAAAGGGGTGCCCCTCGCCCCTCACCCCTCATCCCCCACCTGGCTCCCTCTCTCTCTCTGTCCCTACAGGGACCATCCTGCTTTTATCTCAGCTCTTCTGAATACTAACCACATTGCCAAAACAAGAACAGAGAGGAGAGATGGGAAGAAAGAAAAAATAACCTCTCTCTAAGTAAATGAGGCTGTTGGGCCTTGGGAACCTGCCAAACCCTTTCTATGAGGAGCTGTTATATCAGATTTCTCAGCAAGAAAGAAACAAGGAAATTAGTGTGCAGTTGAGTTGGAGACTAAAATTAGCCATCTTGAAAAACAAATCTCTGATAAATACAACCAGGATTTATGGCTAAAATTACAGGCAGCGCAGATGGCATTTGATGGCATTTTATCTCAAGGGGGAAAATATTCCTTTTACACGAGAACATCAGCATTTTGGGTTCAGGGATTATTGTACAGGGTCTTACGCCATTTCGTACGCGGCGGCAGCAAATGTCTCGGCTCTATCAGCTGCTTACAAGACACTGGAAGCGCAGAGCCGGCTGCGCTCTGAAAGGTCATCGTGTCCAGTCCCCTGCGTGCAGCCAGAAGACTCCTCACAGGGACGTCCAGAGGACATCCGCATTGTCCTCAGTCCTCGGTGCAGGTAGACATGGGTCTGTTGCCAACATCCGGCCTACATTCTGCCCCACGCACATCCCTGAGGGTCCAGCAGGCCCTCCCTGGCCACAGTTTTCCGGTGAACAGTCAAGTGACTTCAAGGACAGCTGTGCATGTGATGCCCCCCGGAGGCCCTGGGACCCAGAGCAGATGCTGCCCTGATGCAGATTTGAGTTTGTGTAACTGTTCTCTTAAAACGCCCGCTGAGGACAGAGCTCTTCTGAGGGGCAAGGCAGCCTTGTGTCTCTGGGTGGCGCCCCAGGGTTGGCAGCGGTCCCCAGGAACAGGTGGTGGGCACAGAAACCCAGAAGCATTTGTGCTTGTGGCTTTATTCACGTGCTGCATCCCAGGTGCAGCCAGAGCCTTCCTGGGGAAAGGCGGCCCAGGTGGAAAGTGACCCCACACTTCGACGTCACAATTGGAGGCTTCCACCTAGAGATCTGTCCTCCGGTGACAGTCCCTCTGGCCACCATGACCCCTGCATTGCTAAGCCAAGGCTCCCACAATCCCGAATGGGCTTGGCCTGGGTGGTCACCCAGTCCATATGTGAAGTCTAGGAGGGGCAGGACCATGTGGCCATGGAGAAGGGTGCTGGTGAGCTGGAGCCCAGGTTCCTGCGCCCACAGCGCTGGGCAGGGGCAAAGCTTGGTCTCATTTCCCACCAGAGCCAGGAAGCCCTGCTGGAGCCTTATTCTCCTGCTAGACCGTTAATGCCCAAATGCAGGCCACTGGGACGGGGCTGTGGGAGCGTGTTTGTGTTGCTTTGTATCTTGAAATAATTATAGATTACAGGAGAGTGGAGCCGAGAGCGCAGGGTCCACACATGCGCGTCACGGCCCTCCTCTGCTCTGTCTTACGACGGTGACCAGCTAATGAGGGATGTGCACCGGCCCGTGCCCTGGAGTAAATGGGGACTTCGGGCAGATGCCGCACTTTCCTGTCCCGGGATTCATTCCACGCCACCGCACTGAATGCGGTCACAGACACCCTTACAGTGTCCTCCAAGTTTGATAATTGCAAGAGATGATTTTAACAGAAACACTGACAAATTGTCCATGACTGGGCTCTGGTCTTGCGTTCAGGAGAATGTCATATTCCTTTGGTGTTTCTTACTGGGTTAGGGGAAGATGCCCCAGAGGTGCAGCCCCCCAGCCCCAACCACATCAGGAGGCACATGACCCACCCAGTGCAGCAGGCACATCGGTCTTCAGCCAGGAGCCATGGCATTGCCTGCGGCTCTGTCTGCACCTGCTGTCACCTCCCTCCTGCTTTGTTCGTAAAGGTCACACAGCCCAGCCCACACTCAGGAAAAGGAAAGTTAAGCTCCACCGCAAGGAAAGGGTAGGGGGAGTTTGTGGATGTGCATTAAAACCACCACAGTCCCTGTGAAATACTTCAGGAACACGTTCAGAGGCCACGCAGGGCTCCGGGCCAGTGTCACGAGGACAGCGTGTCACCCTGCAGTGATTCCTGCCTCGGCGTTCTTACCGACTTGCCATTCCCCTCGGTCCCCATCCTTCTGTTGTTTGGAATTCTTATGTGAGGAATATTTGTCAGTTTTCCCACATTTGTTTGTCTATGAAATCATTTACATCATTTGTTTACATCAGCGTGGACTCACGTACATCTTGATTTTCTGGCACTAAAGATGATCTGGACACATGCTGTGTTTTTCCTGCCCCAGGTCTGGAATCAGCCTTTCTCCAAGTAGCCTTAGTTCACTTTTACTTAGATGTTAGAAACCAAGATCAGGACACAAGATGTGCTGGCTGCTACAGGATTGTCACTGCTCAGGAGCCTGGGCAGACAGAGCTGGAGCCGATCATCCTTCACATTCATACATGTTGTGCATGAACGCATGTCCACGCATGAACACGCGTGTCTTACTGGTGTCTCTGAATAAAGCACAGCACCAGGGCTCGGCACCCGTAGCACAGTCGTTATGGAACCAGCTACATACACTGAGGCTGGTGGGTTCAAACCCAGCCTGGGCCTCCTAAACAACAATGACAACTGCAACAAAACATAGCCAGGCATTGTGGCGGGCGCCTGTAGTCCCAGTTACTTGGGAGCCTGAGGCAAGGGAATCTTTTAAGCCCAAGAGTCTGAAGTTACTGTGAACTGTGATGCCACAGCACTCTACTGAAGGTGACAAAGTGAGACTCTGTCCCAAAAAAAAAAAAAAACACAGCACCAGGGTCCCTTCCAGGAACCAACTGCCCAACTGCCTTTTGCTTAATTGTAACTTTTTCTCTGACAGGAAGAAATTGATTCCCATGGTCTACGGTTGATTTGCTCACCCCTCACCCTGCTCTACAGGTAAAGGGGCTACAGAATTGCTCAGCTATGCCCCAGAGAGACAGACTCACCCTGGAGCCCTTGCTGGGACCAGGCCCTTTAGTCACTTTTACAGTTTCCAGTCAAAACACTCTTTGCCAAAATTGCTACCCACTCACTTGCAGTGCGGTGCATCACGCATCTTTATTTTATTTATTTATTTATT
>CAUYRH010093606.1:0-18934 GCA_963574655.1 Perodicticus potto
GAGTCTCCTGCCTCTGCCTCCCAAGTAGCTGTGACTACAAGCGCCCACCACAACGCCCGGCCATTTTTTGGTTGCAGCCGTCATTGTTGTTTGGCGGGCCCAGGCTGGATTCGAACCCGCCAGCTCAGGTGTACGTGGCTGGCGCCTTAGCCCGTTGAGCCACAGGCGCCGAGCCTACCATTCCTTATCTTAAAAAAGAAAATCTCTGGATAAAATTGGAATAAGTATTTTTCAGCCCTGAAGTTAGCCTAACACCTAATTATGAAACACTCCCTTTAAACATAATAAAAGCCCACAATCATCACTTTTATTTAACATTATTCATTAGTCAATATAATCAGCAAAAGCAGAGAGCAGCATGAAACTGGACAAGATAAAATCATTGACAGATAACAATATATCTAGAAAATCAAGCAATTAAAAGAGCTTATTTTAAAAGAACAAAAATGATAAAATTTATAGGAATAAAACTTAAAAGAAATATAGAAGATCTAAAGAAAAAAATTTTTAAGTTAACAAAAGACATTAGAAGAAGCGCTAACTAATTAGAAATACATGACATGACGTGTTCTTGGACATAAAGACTCAATAGCAAAAAGTATTTTATAAAAATTCATTACCTGGTAGAAAAAATGATTTAGAATACCCAACAAACTGAGAAATGTGACAAATGTTAACATAAGATTCCCTATCAGATAATCAAATGAAAATATGTACATATAGCCCCCAAAAGAAAATCTACTGCTAGCATTAAAGTGTATTATTTACATAGGAAGAACATCTCATCAACATGAATACAGGCCAAAATATCATCCTCTAACACCCAGAAAAAGAACTAAATTATAGCTCATGTGCAAATTCCCACCTACTTCCGGTAACTAAATGGACTTTGGTAACATGTTAAATGCTCTCTCTGATTTATCACTTTATAGGGGGAAAATAAATTCACATTCATATTATGATTTAGAATCAACTATCAGTCTTACTATGCTATGTACAAAAGTGACTCCTGCTATTATGATATAAGCTATGCTCATGTCAGAGCCCCAAAGAATGAGCTGATAAAAATAACATATTTGCAAAGTCAACTGAACCACAGTGATGAGCCCACCTCCAAGACTGAACTATAACTGATCATGGCAACAAGAGGTACCCTTACAGGCATCTTCTGTATCTATTTCTTTACCCAAATAGCTTATCCTAGACCTAATTCTGTAATGTCTTATATTTCCCCATTTTTAAAATGAACATGATGGCAACCGTCCAAACTGGCTTTCAGTATTAGCAAAGAGAGCAAAGGAAAACACAGGTACAAATGCTTTGGTTAGGTGCTCTGCAGATGAAAGTATGATTTAGACATGTCTCAAAAACAAATAGTCATGATGTGAAGGGCCAATCCACTCACCATGGGCTGATCCTCATCAGTGGGATTGGAAAGCAGGTAAAGAAGACGGTGACAAGGAGAAAGGGCTTCCTCCCCCACACGTCAGACAGAGCACCTATGAGCGGGGCACTCAGAAAAGAGAGCAGGCCCTGGAAAAGAAAACAGAAGCAACGCTGAGATTTATTATTTGATCTCTCAATTACTTGTAATTCTTATTTTCTAAATGAATTAGCTCATTTTCTTGGCCCCAAAATAGAATAAATGGAACACTAAATACAAGCTGCTATTTAAAAAAAAAGTCTAATATAATTTTAAATGTGTTATTAGAAAGAGAAGAAAAGGATAAAAGAGCTTGCTTTCCAGAAGGAATCAGAAAATAGATATAACATGAAATAAATAAATAAATAAATACACATTCGCTCCCCCACCCCCATGTTTGCCTTTTAAGACAAAGGTAATGCCACACATATGGGAAGAAGTCAGAAACTTAAATTAGTTTAATAAATAAATATGGCTTCCATATTCTGCACAAGGTTCAGCATTAACTGGTGTAATGGGGACACCCAAATGAATATACTCCATATACCCCCTGGGGGCCTCACAGAAATAAAAAGGATGAGTGTGCAAATGCTAAATGCCAAAAAAAAAAAGGAGATTGATCTCTGTCGATCCAAAATAAAGGTTTTCTGCCTGATGAGTTTAGGATGAAGGAGATAATTCAACTTAAATAAAAACAGAGGTGAGGTTAAAGGAAAGTCTGATATATACAGAGGGTGCCAAAAAAAAAAAAAAAAAAAAAAGCATATACATTTTAAGAAAGGAAAAACTCTATTAAAATTGTAATACTCAACACATACTGATATTAACAAAAGATGAATACAAGTCACACTAAGCATCTCCTATAACTGTAGAAATCAAATGTGACTTGAGTATTACAAATTTACTACAGTTTTTTCCTTTCTTAAAATGTGTATACATTTTTTTTTAGCTTCCTCTGTATAACACACAGAAGCAAATTCACTACCTGCTCTACTATTTGCCAGTCCCCCTGCTGGCTAGCCACTTTCATACCAATACTACAGGAGGAGGGAGCAGACAAGAGGAGAAAAATGTTCATAAATAATGAAACAGGTGATGAGTACATGGGTGCTCACTGTATTAGTCTTTACTTTTGTGTATTTAAATTTCCATCAAAATACATTTTTAAAGCTACTTAGCATGGCATATAAATAAATAGGACACTATAAAATCTGGCCCTGGCACACATCATATTCTCTAGGGCCCAGGCTCTTACTGCTGTACCTGCATGTTCGGTCCCACACTTGGATTTAGTGTTCCACGCATGGACACAGTAAAAACTGGTAGTCATTCTTCCCAAGCCTGGGGGAAAAGCACTTCTTCCTCTCTCTAGTCTCTTAGCTACTTAAGCAGAGTAAATCATACTACTGAGGAAGGAACAAAGCAAACTTTCCCCACCTGGTACATATCTCTTCTATTTTAATTTCAGCACTCCATTACAATTACTTATTATCTGTCTATCTTCTTTGTTGGATTAGAAATTGAGATTAAAATCAGAGGAATGAAGTTTCTTTTAATCTCTGTACCCTAGGTGGCTATCACAGGGCCAGGCGAATATAGGCTTTCAAGTTTGTTTAATGACTTGAATAGAATTTTTAAGAGGAAGTCAACTTGTAGAAGTTTCCAAGTTCACACAGATTCTAATTCCTAATCAGCCATCAGTTCACCCAAGACAGCAGACACTATAAAGTGAAGGTGAATTGAAGTACGGGGCTGTGGATTGGGGGTGGTACGGGGTGTGTGAGAGGACACAATGGAAGGAAGGCAAACTGAAAAGGTTTGGGGCTCTTCTGAAGTGACAAATTTATCCATGGGTCAGGAATCAAACCCTGTAGATCCTGAGTCACAGGAGACTTCAAGTGCATTTGGTCTGCTCTTGTATCAAAAGAGTAACAATAGATGGAGGATTAAATAATTTTCCTAAACTAAAAGCTAAAAGGCAACAGAATTAGGGCTCAAATTTAGGAAATATGACAATCAGCTTTATAAATTTTAAAAAGGAAACCTTTCATATTTGTTCAAAATTTAGTGTTAAATATTTGATTACCTAAGAAATATAAAACTAGTCAAGAAAATAATGTAAAGAAATTAAGAGAAAAAGACAGTAGAAATAACCATTTCCACAATATCAAAACAGTAACAAAAACTTTATAAGTACAAAGAACCCAGGAAAAGTTATTGGATGGTTCTGATTTGAGATTTCATACAATGCTTAAAATAAGGAATTTAAGCCATTTTCTTAAAAAGGATATGAGAAGCCCAAAATATATTTTATATATTTAAAATAATGTAGTGTTATAGAAAAATAGATATTATCTTTTACATTATTAATTTAAATGTTATTTATTCTTTAAATAATATATCTTAAATTCTCAGTGACCGGATTTTAAAAATGTCTTCCCGGAGAACCTACTGGTTTATTAAGATGCTAAAATACAATTTACTAAAACACTTGACTCTCTGAAAAATTCATATTTCCTAGATATCAAATACTTTTCTCTGTGCAGTTATTTCTTTAACACCCAAACTGGCCCTACATCCCATCAGGCCAGATTATCAGAGTTATAGACTGAACAGAACACTAAGTACATTCATTGATTACGCAAGTATTTCATCAGTAATAAAGCTGCAGAGCAGAATTTGCAAGACAAAATGTTTAAAAATTAAAACCAGACTGACATCAAAGCCCCACTCTTAAATATAGTCAATTGTCATTATTTATAGTAGTTACATTCTATAAAGTCACCATAAAGACTGAATTAGTGAATATAGAACCACTTACTCCTAAGGAAAACAGAATGGGGTCTTAATAGACCACAAGTAAAATGTTCACATCAGGAAACTGAGATTTTTTTTTCCCCTACTCTGAGCACATTTACCAATGACCTCAAAATCAATCTATATCAAAAATCAATATATAATTTTGAAGTCATTCACAGGTGTGCTCAGAGTAGGGGGGAAAATCATATATTGATTTTGAGATGAGAAATAACTTAAGGGAATAGATGAATTCATAAATATGGAACCCTCAAAAGTAATGAGACTCAACTATATTCATATCATGCAACCACAGCCCAACAAGTACCTGGATAAAACATGATGTGAACAGCAAAATTAACTAATAGTTAAACATAATCACCTTGAGTGTAATGAGATAATATGCTTCCTAATAGGTGTTTAAGAAGATATAACTGGCCAGAAATCCTGACATGGCTTTATAGGGTCTAATTTGACAAAATAGCAATTAAAGCTTATTGTTCAATTAAATACAATTATCCAATAAACTTTTAAAAGTATACGAAGAATGGAAAATACTTACCTGAAGGAAACACACATAGATTTTGTAATTTATACAGCCATCATGTCTCAAGCATACATTTTCCTTAACTTACGCAGTTAGAAAAATACTTTTCTAAAATAATTTAGGTCAATAACCTTAAAAACCTTTAAAACTAAAAACGTTTTAATTTTCTTTCAAATATTATAATTAACTGTGCAACTGAGTTTAAGAGAACAATGTCACCAACAAAGAATAAAGTACAAAGTAATTCAACTAATTCTGAATACTTTTTTGAGTTTTCCCATGGAAAAGTTAATATTTTTTGACATTGTCTCCTTTACTAAGCCAAGAGAAACTCACATCATGTAAATAAAGTTTATCAACAAATGAGATTTATTCATTTTGAATTTTCACAGAATATTTTACTAATAATTTTTATCTTTATTTATTAAAAGAAGATAGGGAAAACCTCATACCAATGAAATTGTAATTCTTATTACAGAACTAACAAATACAAACCTTTTCACACAAAAACAATATTAAAACAGCGGTCCATCTTTCTGACCTTAGACCCTAAGAATTTCCCTTCCTGAAGTGCATGTAAATCAGTTCAACAGAACAAAAGAGAAATGGAACACATAACGTGAGTTTAATTAACTGATTCCCAAGAAAAGGGATTTGTGAAGCAGGGAAAGCCATGTGCCAGAGACTTAGCAGTATGAGTAAAAAAAGAGCTGGATTTTTGAGGGAGTGGAAGGAGGTAAGGAGAAAAACAGAGAAAGCAGGAACAAATAAAAATAGAATGAAAGTTAAATATACTTAATTAAAATATAAGGCAGAAAACAAGCTTTTCCTTAATCTCAGAAGTAGAGTTACTGATTCAAATTCTGATTCCAAAGGTAAGCTTATGGTTTAAATACAATATGTAGAAACAAATCTATAAATTTAATGCTTTATATGGCATACAAGAATTGAAATTTGGGGTAAATACATAGACCAGGTGGTCTTCAGTATGCCCAAAGAAAAAAGGTTGGAGGTTTTACAAAAAGGAGAAATGTTACATATTTTTCCAGCACTAGTGAAGTTCTGGTAAGCGGGCAAACTGACTGGTGAGTAATGGTGGTGGTTAAAACTATAATCTGCAGTTGCATCAGGTTTTTTTCTATAGCCTTCAAATAAAACTGGTTTCAGGTTACAGCATGCAGTTTTAGCAGGCATTCTAGTAGCAGCAATGTTATGTGTCTTGAACGCTTTTGCACCCCAGGCTTCTTGACTCAGTTTTACTTGGGTATGACAAGCATGAGCCAACTCATCAGCTTTCACAACACAAATGTGCTTCACCCTGTGAAGGTACTGTGTGGTATGTACAGTCAGTTCCATATCCTCGGGTTCAGCATCCACAGATTCAACCAATCATGGCTCAAAAATATTTGAAAAAAAATTAAAAATAATACAAGTAATACAAATTTTTAGAAATAAAGTATAACTATTTACATAACCATTTACATTCTATTCAGTATTATAAGTAATGTAGAGATGACTTAAAGTACATGGGAGGATGTGGGTAGGTTATAAGCAAAGACTACACCATGTTACGTAAGGGATTGAGCATCTGAAGATTGGGTATTAAGGTGTGTAGGGAGTGGGGGTCCTGGAACCCTATAGATACTGATTACAAACATACTGTTAAAATAACTAGTGTAAGGCCTAGTAAAGGTGGAATTCAGCTGTCTGTGTGGTACCCTAAGCCCACAATACAGATGAATTATTAAGTTAATTTTTTATTGACACCTCAGTTTCTCTAACCCAATGCACAAGTACTAGGTTTACTTACAAGTGATTATGAACATGTTTTAATAAATTGGTAAATTAGCAGTTTGTTATAAAAAGGTTGTACTATATATATATAAATATAAATATATAAAGTCATCTCTCTGAACTTGTTCGTTTTAATGATTTTATTTACAGAGAATAAAAAGAATGTTTATTCCTGCTCGTCTCTAAATTAACAAAGGATTTTATATAAGTACATACACACATGCATATACGCACATACACACATGTACAAAAGCATTCTATACCTACTAATTTCAAAGAACAGCTATGAGGGGACTCTGAATGTGTCTTTTTTTTTCCCCTCTAAGAATTCTGAACATCATCATCAGTCAATAGTTTCTGTGTGTACTTATGCTACTACAGTGCTAAGCACTGCTTCATGATTTAAAAAGCAGGCTGAGATAGATTTGTAGCAATTTCTGGGACTACAGAAACTCTACATTAAAATGTCCCTGGAAAAACAATCTGGCAGAAGATCAGAGGGTTCATGTGGCCATCTATCTCCTTGATCAGATTTGACAGGTCTAGACTTGGGAAGAAGCACATCCATGTAAGGAAACCTGTGAGGATCCTCCTGGCCAAGCCTGAGCTGCCTCTCCTAAGCCGTCATGATGTGAAAGCTAAGTATGCCTACTGTGGACCAAGAACCTATGAAAAATTAAGAATGCCACTTTAGAGCCATCCTCTTCACACTGCTCACTCCAGGCCTAAGTCAATCTTACATGTCTGCCTTACCATTCCGGCCTGCTTAGTTTTAGCTAATTTGGGACATTGATAAATATGTCAAACTTTGTATATTACAACATGCTAAAGAAAACTGAAAACTCTCTTTTAATTACCAACTCTGAAGCTTTAAGAGATTTTAATATAGATATCAGACAATCAGACTAGCTGGTCTTAATCAAGAAAATGGTTATGGTCATGCCATCTGCTCACGTTAACCAGGAGTCAAACCATGCTGTCTCGATTCAGTATTATACTTCTGACAGAGTTAAATGGTTCCAAAAATTCTGTGATGGTTAGTTTTATGTGTCAGCTTGTTTAAGCTATACTATATGGTTATTTCATTGAAAGTAGTCTGGATGTTGCTATCAAAGCGTGTTGTAGATGAGGTTAATATCTACAATAGTTGGCTTTAAGTAAATGGAATTACCCTCAATAATGTAGACAAGCCTCATCTAATCAGTTGAAGGTCATAAAGGCAAAATTTGGGGTTTCCAGCCTACTGGTCTACCCAACAAATTTAAGGCTTACCAGCACCCACAATCATGTAAACTAATTCCTTACAATAAATCTCTTAATAGTAATAGCATATATACACATATAGTTGATATCCCAATAGCAAATGACCTATGGTACATCATTGAGGAGAACGACTTATGCATTGTGAAAACCTAGGTAGAAAAAGAGAGAAAGAAGGCAGAAAGAATAAAGAAATAATGGCTAAAACATCCATCTTGGCCTCTCAAAGTGTTGGGATTACAGGCATGAGCCACTAAACCCTGTCCAATTTGAACTTTTTAAACCAATTTGATATGTAAAAATATTACCTCATCCAATCTGGGCTTTTTAGCTTACTAGTGATGAACTTATTTTTATACTGACATCTTTTATAATAAGTGCCAGCTATGTCCTTTTTTGATCTTCTTTGACATTAGTCATTTTCTTATGTTTTTACTTTAATAGCACTTTTATGTCAAGAATAGTATTCCCTCTTCCGGTATATATTTACAAATAACATTTTTAAATTTCTGTTTTAGTTTTAATGATGGTCACTTTGACTTACCCAAGTTTAAAATATTGGTGTTACCAACTCAATCTGTTCTTTTATAAATTCTTTTTCTTAAAAAAAAAAAAAAAACTAAATCCTTCCTCAAATTGATAAGAAAAATGTTTACCAACGTTTCATTCTAATAGTTTAGTTTTGTTAACATTTTTCTTTGTAATGTTCATTTATTATTTAGCACATAATGCACTGTGCTAATAGTTTTACATATACTCTCTTATTTAATGCTCATAATCACTCTATTAGAAAGTACTTTTATCTTTCCTATTTCAAGATAAAACGGGAGGTTAAATTATTTCAATAAAGTAACACAGTTAATAAGGTGCAGAGAAGGGATTTAAAGCTAACACAACCAGAGGCCATATTTATTCTAGTGCACTTATATGCATACTATTTAATAGTTACATCTTACTACAGAGTTCTATCTTTATACCCTCACCCCTGAAATAATAACCAATTATTAAAGTATCTAAGTCCTACAAGTTCAATAATTGAAGTTCAGTAGTTACTGAAGTCCACTAAGTACTTATCCAAACCCTTGAACAAAGTGAAATATCTTTTGTCTTATTTTCTAGAATAAAAGTGTAGACGACCATAGGTAAAAGCATAGCATGCTGCTTAGCTGTAGAGTGTAGACTTAGTTGGTTTTAAGAACACATTAAAACAATTTTATCAGCTTTCCCACAAGACAAAAGATTTGTACAGTAACTTCTTCGAGAATCTACTGTAAGACTAAACTTAGATTATGTCTTTATCAATGTTCTTGCTCATTAATTTAGCATTTCCTTACACTACTTATAAATGGGCACTCAACCTTACACCAGATTCTTGAAGATACTCCTCTTCCTCTCATAAGTATTTAAAAACTTCAGATTCAACCTTTATTTAAATTGTTCTGTTTTGTGTATGTCATAAGTATCCTTACATCTTTTTGAGGAGGCAAAGAATAAATAATATTCACCACAATTAATTTTGCTTAAAGCTGTTAATCTAACAAATTACTATGGCTGAATTCGCCAAATTACTACGGCATAATTTTAAGTGTGTTGTTCAGTACAAAGTATAATTATGCACAGACTGACATTATCTAAAGTGGCAAGGACAAATTAGAACATATACCCATATACTATAAAATAAGACTGTAACAGTTACATTTTAACTTCCTATTTAAAAGCTTTTCAGATATACATATTAAAATTGAAATGACTGAAGGCTAATTAAATCAAGTGGTTGAGAACTCAAGTCACGGCTACAGCATCAGGCTGGCTAAAAGACTAAATATCCAACTAAATCCTGATGCTTCTTTCTCTCTTATTCTCAAAGTCTATTTACAAAAAAGACAGTAAAAAAAAATAAATAAATGAAAGTTTAAAAAATAAAAAGAACATAGTAGCAATAATTTTAACCTGGTGATAGGCAGAGCAGATAAAAGTTCACATAATTAAATCCATTAACTGTGCCATACACATTAATAAAAATGAAGGTAGTACACTGTTTTTGCCAATAAACCACTCTATAATGGTCTCACCTCATTAAACCGAATTTTTTTTTTTTTTTAATAGAGACAGAGTCCCACTTTATCGCCTTCTGTAGAGTGCTGTGGCGTCACACAGCTCACTGCAACCTCCAACTCCTGGGCTTAGGCAATTCTCTTGCCTCAGCCTCCGGAGTAGCTGGGACTACAGGTGCCCGCCACAACACCCGGCTATTTTTTTGTTTTGCAGCTCGGCCGAGGCTGGGTTTGAACCCACCACCTTCAGCATATGGGGCCGGCGCCCTACTCGCTGAGCCACAGGTGCTGCCCCATTAAACTGAATTTTATTCTGACTTTGGTAACCCAGCTTTAAGTTTTACATTTCAGTCTCCAGAACAAATAGTAATTATTTCCTTATGTCCCACCCACCTAAACCTCCAGAGTTAAACTACTAAAGATTCCTGGCTTTGGTTCACTATAAATAAACACAGAAATTATTCTTACCTTCACACCTTGAATGAGACCATTCATAAGGAATGTGTGTTGAGGAAATGTTTCATGCAGAACCTACAAAAATCAAACAAACATCAAGACACATTTAAATGCAGGTTAAAGAAAAGGTTTCCTCCTCTATTAATGGCAGGCTACATTAAAAAAATGAACTCTGCAGTGAAAAATTACAAAATACCAATGAAATACAAAAACTATCTTAAAACCACAAAAAGGAACAAAATGAGTCAAAATCTAAATAGCAGGCAAGAACACAAAAAAGTAAGCCCAGCACTCAAGGTTGCTTTTGCCATAAAACATGTGTAGCAAAAATAAATTATTTATTGGCTACTTTCCTTAACTATCAACAACTTTAAGTGGATACCTCTGGAGGGTTATAACTCTCATATAAAACCAGTTTCACGATACTGAGGTAGTCTAAAAACCTCAGGCCTTAAATTTGCATTGCAGTGATTCTAAACTGGTAGCACCTCCAATTGCTTAACAGAAAAAATCTAAAATCTCTTCTAAAGAGGCTACATTCTAGGTTTCAAATCAACTATACAAATACATTTTTAAAATATAATGGCAACACACAAAGATAACTATGTACAAGAAACAAACGCTAAACAACAAAACAAAAAAGACACAGAAATGGACCCTCTTCAACTTCATATTTTGGAATTACCCCTTTAAAATGAATATGCTTACCATGTTCTAAGATATAAAAGACACGTTTGAAACTTCTGAACTAGAAACTATACAAAAGTACCTAGCATATTTAAAAGAGAACACAAAAAAATCCAGAGCAGAAAAAAATATATTAACATAGGAAGTCAACAGATATGTTTAACAGAAGATTAGACATAGTTAAAGAGACCCGCTAAACACCAAAGTGGGCTGTCTTAGTCGGTTTTGTGCTGCTATCACACAATACCTGAAGCCAGGTAACTTATAAGGACCTGAAATTTACTGGCTCATAGTTCAGAGGTCTGAAAGTTCAAGTTCAAGTCACCTACATCTGGCAAGGGCCTTCTTACTGTGTCACTGTGTTGTGAAAGGGTGAGAGGTAGTGGGAAGTGGCCAAACTTGCCCTTTTATAAGAGTATTAATTCTAACCATGAAAGCAGAGTCCTCATGACCTAATCGCTACTTCAAGGTCTCATCCCCTAATACCATTACAATGGCAATTAAATTTCAACAGGAGTTTTGGAGGAGACATTCAAACCATAGCATAGGCCAAAAGAAATGGCCAATTCTTATCCAGAATGCAGTATGAAGAGACAAAGAGAATATGAAAAAGAGTAAGAGACACAAAGGATCTAACAAGACAAGTCCAACACAAGTTCAAGAAAACTTGTTCTATAAGGAGAAAAGGGCAAAGATGATACTTTCAGAGCCACTGGCTGAAGTTGTACCAGAACCAACGAAAGACATCAATGCAGAGATTAAAATAGCCTAACAAATTCTAAGGTATGTAAGAAATCCACACTTGCAATCAAATTAATACTGCCGAAAAACAAAGGCAAATTTTTAAAAGCAGCCAGGAAAAATAGAGACTGCCTTCAAAGGAGCAAAATTAGACTAATAGCTTCTTAACAGCAATAAAAGAATCCAGACAAGAAATAGGCTATTATCAATGTAATGACAAAAACAAAACAACTGCCAACCAATTTTAATTCTATTCTATTCCCCACTAAAATGTCTTTCAAGAATAAAGACAAATACACATTTCTTTTCCCAGTAAAAGTTCATTAACTTATAGGGTATATAACTAAGTGCGATATAAAAAAACATACTTCTAATAGAAGGAAAATAATCCAGACTAAGGTCAGAGATACAAAATGAAAAAAAGAGCAAAAATAATGGCAAATACAAATAAAAGTGATGCTGCTACAAAAGAGAACATGTATCTTGTGTGTTTTATTTTCAATTTTACAGAAGTAAAATACTTTACAACATTAGCATAATCAGGTAAATAAACTTAAGTGTTCTATAGTTTTCTTACTATAATAGGTGTTGGTGAAGATAATATTGTATAAGACTTTGATAAGTTTGCATGTTATACAATGCCATGGTAAACACAAAAATGACAAGAATAGAACAGAAAACTTAATTCTAATAGGAGAAAAAAGAAGAAAAATACTCAAATTTGCAAATTTCTCAATTTCTAATAATCAGCAGTTGTTTAAGGCCATTAAATAACAAAGTGTTTGCAAAATGGAAAGCACAAAGTTTCAAAGAAAACAGATAACCCATTTAAGCACCTAACTAATAAAATGAAAAAACAAAACTCAAAGGCTCTTAACATATCAGGACTAGTAGAGCCTGGAATACAGTCTTAGAGACAGTTGGAATGTTCAGAAAAGAACATTCTGAATGTTGAGAATTCAGAAAAGAAATCTGAATTCTTACCAAATCACAGAATTACATCTACCCATGTTGAGAAAACTGCTCAAAGTACCAGTTTTTGATAGTCCTTTCCCAAAAGAATGAGTACATCCACTAACTGAGCAACAGCACTTCCTGGCACTACAAAACAATGCTGACAACTCCGTACTCCTCATACCTAAAATGAGATACCTTAAATTATCATTATAATCAGATCTCTATAAGCAGCACAACTATTCAGAAAACGCAGAGGGCGTAGTAGAGCAACATTCCAACTGCCTCTAAGATTGTATTCCAGGCTCTACTAGTACCACAGAAACCCTAGAAAAATTATCTCCTTCAGGGAATTGGAAAGTAGATACATCCATAGGGTCTCTTAAAATTAATTAATTAAATAAACAGAGCTCTGATAACCTGGTTGAGCATCAGAACAGCCCAAGGATTTCAACTGTCTGGAAAGAGGTTTCGGAATTCCTGACAGGGCACCATATATAGTAAGGCATTCTTTCTTTATTTCAATCTGAACTCTTACTAAATCACAGAATTACATCTACCTATATTGAGAAAACTGCTGAACCACAATAACAAATTCCAAGCAACTGACTGCATCAGAATCTATTTCAAAACTCTTAACTTTGTAACCTAGGAAAGCTAGGGTGAGCCAAAGAAAGGGGGCAGAGGCCAAAACAGAGGAAATGAGGAGAGAAAGAGGAAGGGGAAAAGGGAGGAAGAAAATGGCTAGGAGAAAGTATTGTGAGTAGTAATATAAAATTGTGTGGCCTCTAAAAAACAGTTTGGCAGTTCCTCAAAAAATTAAAAATGGAGAGTTACTGGAACAAGACAGCTGAATAGAAACCTCAAGCCACTGCCCTTCCGCAAAAACACCTAATTCAACAACTTTACCTCACAAACAAGCAAAATCAGAACCAAAATTCAGGTGAGCAATCATACTACCTGGCTTTAACATAATGCCAAGAAAAGATGCCTGAAGGGGATAGAAAAGATAGTCTTACATTACCTACAGCACCCGTCTCTATGCCCCTGTAGTGCCTTGCCAGCACCCTGAGTGGACAGAGAATCTGTGTGCCCAGGGAGAGAGTGTGAAGTGATTGTGGGGCTTTGTATTGAACCTCAGGGTCATCCTGGTACAAGGGAACACAGTACAGGGCAGAATTCTCCCGGTGGCCAGGGAGGGAGCATTTTGGCCAGCCTGGGCAGAGGGAAATACTCTTTCCTCCGAACCTGAGTTCCTGCTACCCCTACCACCAGCAGAAAAAGGGGAACCTGGAGGCCTGGACTGAATTCATAAGGCAGTCTCAGGCCACAAGGGCTGCAGTCCTTGTGTCAGAGTAGAAGACCAGGAGACAAGGCTAAAACCAGATACAGAGTGCTATAGTTGTTAAGTAAACAAATGTGGGGAAGAATCTAAATAGGGGGGTTGATAATCAGAAGCTATCTCTGTGACCTTACAAGAACTTTGGCTAATTACAATACCATTTACATTGTGATTTTAAAATTTCTCCACCTCTGAAATCACCATGACAGTTCAGAAACAACCATATATCTATACAAAGTATGAAAATGAAAGAGAACCTAATTCTAGAAATTACTGCACAAATTCTTAGTAAAAGCAAACCCCTTAGCCTTGAATATTCCTCTTCCTAATTAGTTAAGACTTCAAAAGATCAAAACCACTTTCTCCTGAGCAGATTCTCTGTTTAAGCCTGCCCACTCCCTTCTCTTACAAGCATGCTTTTTGCTTTCAATCTTTCATAAAAAGTTGCTTGCTTGGCTTACATGGTGCATCCTAAAATTCTTTTCTCCCAACAAGCACCAAAAACCTGGAAAAGCCTCCACTTGGAGGAAGCTAACACTTGGGAAATTACTGTGAGCTCAGTTTGGGTGTGCACATGACCCAGGGAGACAATAGAAGCTGAGACCAAGCCGGTGCCTGTTTCACCCCCACCCCCACCCCAACCCCAACCCATAAAGGCAGCATGGCTCAGGAAAGGGAGGAGCTTCCAAATAAGGAAAGAATGGGAAGAGCAACTTCCTTTGGGTACCAGTTCAACCACAGTCAAACTGCCAAGCAGACTCCTGAGGCCCTTGTGTCCAGATCTTAATTCCTAGACAGGATTTTTAGATCCACCCTGTGCCAGAAAGAAACATGTTGCCTTGAAGGGTAAGGTTCAATCCTGGTAGGATTCACCACCTGCTGACTAAAGAGCCCTTGGGCTTTGAATAAATATCAGAAGTAGCAAGGCAACAGTCATCACACTGGCTTTGAGTGAGGCTAGGCTGGCTTTAGGTATGAGGTGGTGCTGGTGGCCCTGAGGGAGTGTGAAAAGAAAGTGAGAGAATTTGCCTGGTAATCCAGAGAGTTCTTCTGCATCTTACCGAAATTCACCAAGGTGATACCACCAGGAGTCTGTAAGAGTCACAGCATTACTGGCTTGGAAACCCGCTCAATTCCCTTTGAGTATCTGAAAAGCCTTTTCAAAAAGAACAACTTCAAACAAGCCTAGTAAATACCTAATTCTTCAATGCCCAGACATCAAGGAGCATCCAGAAACATTAAGGACTTCCAGAAAGATACAACCTCACTGAATAAACTAAATAAGGTACCAGTAATCAACCCCAGAGTGATGGAAATAGGTGATATTTCAGACAATTCAAAGGAGCTATTCTGAAGCAGCTCAGTGAAGCTCAACTTAAGAAAACACAGAGAAAAAATTCAGAAACCTATCAGAGAAAAAATTTAGAAGCCTATCAGAGAAAGTCAGAAACCTAACAGAGTGTGGCTCGGAGCCTGTAGCTCAGCAGCTAGGGCGCCAGCCACATACACCGGAGCTGGGGAGTTCGAATCCAGCCTGGGCCTGCCAAACAACAATGACAACTACAACCAAAAAAATAACTGGGCGTTGTGGCAGTGCCTACCACTTGGCAGGCTGAGGCAAGAGAATCACTTAAGCCCTAGAGTTGGAAGTTGCTGTGAGCTATTGACACCACAGCACTCTGCCTACGGTGACAGCTTGAGACTGTCTCAAAAAAAAAAAAAAAAAAGAAAGAAAGAAAGAAACCTATCAGAGAAATTTAACAAAGAAATGAAACAACAAAAAGCAGAAATTCTAGCATTTAAGAAGTCAACTGACAAACTGAGAAATGCATCAAAATCTTTCAACAGCAGACCTGACCAAGCAGAAGAGAGAATTAGTAGTGAGCTTGAAGAGAGGCTATTTGAAAATACACAGAAGAAAAAAAAAGAATAAGAAGGAAGCACACCTACTGAAAGAGGATACCCAAGAAGGGTGAAGTCTGGGAGAACAGGTCTTCTCAAGGAGAGCACAAGGATACACTTGCAGGGTCCTCTCCATGGTGACTCAGCCCTTAGGAATTTGTAAACTTAACTTCCCGGAACTTGGAAGTTTCCAAGTTCTGTGAAATACTGTAGTTAGGTGGGGGCTAGAATAGCATCTCCCACTTGATTCAAACTGGCGAATGAGAAGGGTACCTGTGGGGTGGAACTTTTTGACTGTCGATAAAAAGGAAAAGATCAAGCCAGACGGGGAGCGCGGCCATTTGGAATTCTTCTATGCCGTAAGCTCCCAGCTGATGAATAAAGCCCTTCCTCTCATAAAGGTGGTGTTTGGGTGCTCCTTCTCTCCATTGGGCCTTGTCTTCCTCCAACATTTTTGGTTCCCTGACCGGGAAGCGAGATCACCCTTGGAAAGAATATGCACCTGGTAGTTGCCACCAATCCTTTGGACACCCACGCGAGGCCCCAGATCGTCCTGGGCAATGTGAACCACTGAGCGCGCCGGGAGGCAGTTTGGCCTCCCTGGGTGGATGCCTCGGCTGGGCTGAGAAAGGACCCTGTCAGCAGGTCTTCAAGGAGTCAAACACCAGGAGGAACTGGCATGCAGGAACAGGTACCTACACAGGCAGACGTCTAAGACAAGGTATGATCGATCTTGAGGTCCCACTACAGTTGTAGTGGAAGAAGGACCCTAATCAACTCCTTGGGCATTAGATCACCAGCAGGTCTGTTGAGAGGTGTGTGAAGAGTGTGTGGATGTGGTGTGACTGAGAGAACTCTGAGGGTGGAGTTGGACCTCCCTTCACAGGGCCTGGGGAGTGTTGGTTTGCCTCCTATGGCTACGTAGCAGCTCGAGTGGGAAATCAAGGCTTCCCAGGTTAAGAAATGGGTTGGAATTGTATGCATGTGAGTGCTTGGAGAATGACTGAGATGGGTAACAATAGGTGGGGTTTTGCCCCTCCCCATTCATGAGGTGAAACGAATGTGTGAGTGTGCCATTCTTTCCTGCTCCAACTTTGCCCCCTGGCTATTCTGAGAGAAACTGGAAGCTCTAGGTTTTCCGATTTCTGTCTTTGGTGTCAGCCACGTGGCTGTGTGGGTCTTGGGGAAAATGAAAAGACATTAGAAAAGATGTTGTTGTAGTTTTATTACTGCAATTTCTTCAGTGAATCTTTGGTCTCAGGAATTTGAGAACTGAGCCCGCAGGCCACAGATCAGTGATAAAATGGCATTTTGTTGGACTGAGGGGCATGCAGAGGGAGTGGAGAGTGCCAGAGCTACTGGCAGAGGGGCCGTGCCTTGGAAAGTGTTGCGGTTCGGGCAGTCTGGTGAGCTCTGGATGGCCCTTGAAAATGTGGGGGAGAGAGCGTGAATCTCGTGCTGGACGAGATTGTACCCATATAAGCAACAGGTCTACAAGGTGAACAGCCTCTGGAAGGGGGAGAGGAGGCCCAGGTCAGAGGTTTCCTGCATAAGTCCTTTGTCTAAGGGTTAATAATTGGCCATGAGAGATATTTTGGCCAGGACCTGGTAGATAGAAAAATACCTTTACAAACTGAATGGGTGTTCTAGCAAATGAATGAATGCAGCCCCTCACCTTGGACAAGGTTATTAGGTCTTTGCAGTGGTTTTTGTCTCGGGAAGGGATTAGGGTGTGTGCTCCTTAGTCAGGGTGGAGCCATCCAAAAGGTTTGGGACTGCTTTGTTCATGGCCTTGCTAGGGCTCAGAGGGTTTGTGGCTGGAGATGGGAGTCTGATGTCTGAGCTCACCTGAGCCTGAAAAAGGGAGGGTTCCCTATCCAGCCCTGAGTGGGAAAATCCTGTATCAACGTTATATCTCATAAAATGTCTCTCATTTGTAAAATGTAATAATTTGGTTGTCTAAATTGTTGGGGAAACTGAGTCATTTTCAAAAGATAAGATTCTTGCCTTTTAAACCTTCTAATTATCAGTTTGGCTGAGTGAATGAGTGACTTCATGGTAAACTGGGATCCTGTTTTGTGGGAAGTGAGTTTTTGAGAGTAAGAGAAATTAGACAGAAAGGAGAATGGTGTTGTGTAAAGAAAGAATCTTGTGTGATAAATTTTGTCCTGAAACAGAATAGTGGTATAAGAAAGTGAAAGGCAGGGCAAAAGTTAAAGTTTAGAATGTGTGCAGAATGTCTGTGCAGGTCATAAATGGAATTTGTGAAAGAATTTACATGTGATCCAGTTGACTATGTATTTCCTTTAAGATCTTTTGGCATGTAATCTTATTTGAGCCAATGTTTAAAGCCTTTGATATCTGACAAACCTTCCAAAATCAAAACTCTAAACTTGGGGCTTGGCACCCGTAGTGCAGTGGTTGCAGTGCTGGCCACATGCACTGAGGCTGGCGGGTTCGAACTCGGCCCGGCCAACAGAAAAAAACCAAAAAGGCATGACTCTAAATTTGGTCTTCTTGAAATATTAAGACCACTGAAAAATCATAGAAAAACAAATTAAACTTATTTAACTCATTAAAAACATACAGGAAACATTGTCAAATATGAAATGGTGATTAGTTTTGTATAGGTTATGAATATGTGACGAAGGTTGCTTGCTGACGGGTCCGGGAATTAAAAATGTGCTTGGGGAACCTCAAGAGAAGAGGAATTTACCCAAAGCACGTACAGGTATCTAGTGGTACAGATGAAACCTGGGCTTATGAAAGACTTTCAAGAAAGTCCAGCCTGAGAGTCCTTATAAAAGGTTCCAGAAAAGCCAATTTTGAAGGAAAAGAGAGCCTAGATGGCTAATAATTAATTATTCTTACTGCACTTTATGCAAATAATCAGACCCAGTATACTGAAGGTACAGTTTATTTTGGGAAGTAAGTTAGTTCTGCTATACTTTGTCTTTAGTAAAGAGAGAAATTGGAGA